>JAHRHZ010000088.1:441484-508316 GCA_024137785.1 Ginglymostoma cirratum
CTGCTTGGCCTGCAGTGTTCATCCAGCTCTACACCTTGTTATCTCAGCAATTCATGATTGACATTTTCATGCAACATTTTGCCCGTGCTCTGCATAATTCTCCCTCCTCTGCGTCCTCCTTTTCCTACAGGACACACTACAGAGTTTTCAGTCACTTCTGATGTAAGTGCAAGTGTGATCTGTGGGAGATGGCGTGGAAGTCCTGTGTAAATCATTACCGCAAATAGACTTGCCTTCCGCATTGCATGTGAAATTAATGCATGAAATTGTGGGCACAGGCATCTCCCAATGCTGTCTGTCTGCACATATCAGTGTTTGGTTATTTATACACACCATGTCCACTTCCACTGCACTCTGGATCTCTGCTGCTGCTGACTCCATAAAAGCCAAGCCAGCAATACAATTCCAATTTCCATTTCATAGCTTACCTAAAGCTCAAAAATAAAAGATCCAGGTAGTTTCTGCTCTTATCTGCTGTTTATTAGTTTAAACAGATCCTTAATCTAAATTTTGTTCTTCCAAAATTTGCACTTGTAGAATTGTTGCCTGTGAAATATTCTACACAGACACTTTGATGAATTTATTACTTCAAAGCACACATTTACCCAGGTGCTCTTTCTTTACCAGACAAACAAAGGACTGCAGTTCAAACTTAGTTTTGTTGCAGAGATAGTAGGAACTGCAGATGCTGGAGAATCTGAGACAACAAGGTGTAGAACTGGATGAACACAGCAGGCCAATCAGCATCAGAGGAACAGGAAAGCTGCGTTTCAGGTCTGGACCCTTCTGCAGAAATCAGGACCCTTCTGAAGAAGGGTCTAGGCCCGAAACGTCAGCCTTCCTGCTCCTCTGATGCCACTTGGCCTGCTGTGTTCATCCAACTCTACATCTTGTTATCTTAGTCTTGTTGCTGTTTATTTCTCTCTCTGTCTGGGTTTCATCACAGGGATAATGGAAATCAATAAGTTTGGGGTCTGGTTTTCACTAAACTCATATTCCAGACCCTCTAAGTCTAAGGTGTATCAAAGCTGCACATCATACTCCTCTGACACTCCAGCAGGTAGGTCTTAACCTTTTTCTGAACTTTTCATGACTTTTGAAAACACCTGGTTTATGGCCTAATTGCTGGTTGATTGCCTGTATTCTCATTTATGTTGTTGGATTATTAATAAATTCTTATCTTTGGTCTTGTACCAGACTAGTATAGGTGGATACATGGAATCTTTATCCGAGTGTGGCAGAGGGGCATTGGGATCGGCATCGTGATCATCTTCCCTACCCTGATCCCAATAGCATGCAGCTTCATGCTCAACCAATTCCCAATCAGGACCACTCCTCTCAACCCCTAATTTTTGTCCTTGTCCCAAAGCACAATGCAACCCTGTGGCTGGAAGACTGTGACTTCAAGGCATCAATTTCTTGTTGGCATTTACAATGATCGGCATTCTGCAATTGTTGCTCAAGCTGGTCATTTTTTAAATATGATAAACACCACTGTTGAGGCTTGCAATTGTCTGAGAACTCCACTTTTTAGGTTTTAAGAAGCTGATTAGATTTGATCCAGCGAGCTTTCACAGATGTTAAGAAGCAGTGAATGAGTTGCCACTGAGTATACCTGTCCCTATATGGCCTAGTTTCAGTCCCTATAGAGCATTCATGACCTAGATGGTTTTTAACAACAATCAAAAGTGGTTATTTTTTAATTCAAATTTCATTAGCAGCCATATTGGGATTTGAACCCACATCGCAGAGCATTACCCTGGGGTACTTGATTCCTAGTCCATTGACACTACAACTATAACACCTCCTCCTCTTTATAGTCTATGGCTGATTCTTCATGCCTTCCTGATACCCCATGATAAACCAGCTCCACTGGAAATGGCCAATTTTAATCACACATCAAGAACATATAAATAAAATCTACCCAATCTGGTGGAACAACTTTTGTTGTGTTTGTTGGGAGATAGCTCATCCAGTCTTAGAATATTAGAATATTAAAATCTCAAAATTAACTAAATGATTTAAGATGTGAAGAGCAGGTAGGCTGAGAAGATCAACTAAAACTGGGGGCTGGGCTGGGGATGTAGGTGTGGTGTGGATAAGTGAACAAATGAAATAGTCATCCACAGTTTCTCTCAGGGCAATCAGTTAATGGTCATGAATCATGCAAATAAATGGCTTCACTGCATCTCTGGAAGAACACGCCAGTGGTCATAACTCTTACAGTAGTCATCACACATAAGGCATAGCTGAAAGCTGGTTGCCTAAGCAATGTTACCACAGTTCTTCCAATGTTTACCCATACCTCCCAGTTTTCCATCCTACCTGGCATTCAAACAGTGAGAGTTTTTTTTTGCTTTTGGAAAAGCTGCTCAAAGTGTCAGATAAGTCTTAACAAATAAACTTCCAAGGTCATTCAACTCTGACCTAAGGAAACGAAAAGTCTACGAGCTGCAAGCCAAGCACAGCACAAATAAATGTTCCAACCCTTGTCCTTGTTGATCTTCATTGATCTTCACAGATCGTCCATTGCCTGACAGGAGACATAATAAACGAAGGATTTCTCCAACTGAAGAGTGACAGAATGACCTAATCTTGCAAAGAATTTTAAATGAGAAGAAAACTCAGAGCACAAAGGTAGGACTGTGGGTTCTGGCTTTCCATGAGATTCAGAATAATATTTTGGGTTTATTTCGCTGTAATATCCTAGTCTGTCTGTCTTCTGACCAAAACCTCACAGCCAACTGCATGTAATCCTGCATCAGTCTTCAAATGCAACGACGCTCTTTTACAACTGTGCTTTCACTGAGCTCAAAGGTAGCACTATTTGCCTGTAGATTCATAGGTTGTTAGGTCAATTCCAAACTATGCCTTAGAAAAGGTTGGTTCTAAATGGTGCTTTATTGTCAGAGGTGCTGCCCATTGAATAAGATAGTGATGAGTTCAATTCTTAGGTATTTATTTATTTATGTAGGACCATTCACAACCGCAGTAACACCAAACCACTTTATAGCCAATGGGAAGTACTTTTAAAGTGGTGTAAATAGGAAACACAGCAATATAAGTACACCAAGATTATACAAACTGCAATGACTCTGTGGCTAGGTAATTGTTTTAAAATGTCAGTTGAGGGATAAATATCGGTCAGGTTAAAGAAGATCTTCATCAGGTCTGGCAGCATCCGTGGACAGAGAAACAAAGTGAACATTTCAAGTCCAAAGTGACTCTTCTTTGGAACTGAAGAGAGAGAATGGAAAAGTGATGAATTTTTATCATGTAGAAAAGCAGTGGGGAAAAGCAAGTGGAACAGAAGAGAATGTCAGGGAAAGGTTAAAACGACAGAAGTTTTTAGAGGTCACACGTGTCCCTAAGCAAAAGGAGTGGTGACGGTTGTAGAGAGGGAGATAGGTCAAGAGTAGGTGCTTAACAGCAGATTATAGGTCAGGTCTGCCAACAGCAAAACTACGAAAGCCAGACACTGGGGTGTAGTGGGTTAGGCAGTGAGGTAGGATCAACCAAATGTTAATCATCTCACACCCTGCTTCCTCTAAGGACTCCATTTCATTCTCCCAGTTTCTCCTTCTCTGTTGCAATAGGCATTGTGTGCCTACCTTCCAAAATAATGCTTCCAAGATATCTTCCTGTTTCCTCAACAAAGGATTCCCACCCCTTCCCCCTTATGCTGTCACAAACCCTCAACCATGTCTAATCCATTTCCCACATTTCTGGTCTTACCTCTTCCACTTCCTCCATCAACCACAATAAGTGTTCCCTTACCTTCATTTTACACCCACCAGCCTCTGCATTCAGACGATCATCCTCCCTCTATTTCACCACGTTCAGCAAGATGCCACCTCTAAACCTATCTTTCCCGTCCTGTTAGAATTCTGTAGGAATCACTCCTTCCATGATGCCCTGGTCCAATCCTCAAAAACCCCCAGCACCTCATTCTCCTCCCATGATATCTTCCATACAATCACAGGAAGTGCAACATTTGCCCTTTTACCTCCTCTCTGTCCAAGGTATCCTTCCAGATTAAACAGTGGTTTGCTTGTAGTTCTTTCAATCTAGTTTGCTGTAATTACAATCTGGTCTCCTGTACATTGAACAGACAAAATGAAGACCAACCCTCTGCTCTGTCCATAAGAATGACCCCAATTTTTGATTGCTTCCCATTTCAATATACCATCTTGATCCCACGCTAACAATTCTATCTTATGTCAGCTGCAATGGTACACGAATCCCAATATAAGATGGAGGAACAACAGTACATTATCTGTTTAGACATTTTACAACCTTCTGGACTCAACTTTGAGCTCAACCATTTCACACCATGAACCCTGTCCTTCTACGTTTCTTTCCATCTTTTCACATTACCCCTACACCACTCAATGTCTGTTTTTTGTGGTTTTGCTATCAACAGACCTACACTCTGCTGTTAACACTTATTCTGGACCTATCTCTTTTCTCTACAGCCGCTACCACTTTCTTTGTCTCTTGTTCTGTGACACCTTGTAATCTCTGAAACCTCATAACTTTTATTTGGTCTTCCCTTCTGTTCCACTTGCTCCTTCCCACCTTTTTCTATGTGTGAAACCCATCAATTTTCTACCTCTGTCTTTAACTCCAAAGAAGATTGATGCTGGACTTGAAACTGTATCTCCGTTTTTCTCCCCACAAATGCTGCCAGACCTGCTGAATTTCTCTAGCACTTTCTATTATTGTTCCCACCAAGTGCACTATTTTGCTTTTGGTGAAGATACCGCCTGTGAATCTTCAACCTAATGACGTGGGAGCTGCTGCATCTTTCAAGAGGAATGAATGTCATTTTGCTGGCTCATCCCAGAGGCTAAATCTTCAGCAGTGTGGCACTCCCTTGGTACTGCTTTGGGAGTATGAGCTTGGATTTTGTGCTCAGGTTTCTAACGTGGTATGAGAACCCATAGAAGTTTGGCTCAGCAACAAGTGTCACCCAGTGAACTACAGATCACACATGATGCATGATATATGGGAATGTATAGATGGAAGAACTGTGAAAAGTTTAAATATACTTTTTACTGGGGAAGTGTTTTCTGTTTGTCTGCATGGCATGCTGTGAATTACAGATCCGGTTCCCGAACTTCTTTCATTCAAGCTATTCGTGTAACCTAACTTGGGCTGTTGCTGTCTTTGGTTACATTCCAAGAAATAAGTACCTCTGCAGACAGCCTCAGGGGAGCTTTCCTTAATTGTTTAGTGCATAATGCTGGAAACAGGCTGTTTCCATCAGTCAGGTCAGTTAAATCATGAAGAAACCAAACACTTTTTCTACCTACTTTCCCAGCTCCGAATAATCTTGCAGCTGAAGATCTGAATGACCTCTTCCCTACAAGTTATAGATTTGTAATAGTGAAATTTATTGTTGCTTGTCAGTTTTGAATAATTAATAAGGTGTCAAATCTATCTATTTTCCCTTGTACTCAGGAAAAGATGAGATATTGAGAATGGTAATTTAAGGTCTTTGGAGTTTATTGCTGTGTCTCGATAGATCATATGACCCAGGTTGGTGCGCAGTCAAACTTCAAACTCATGTCAGGAGCTTTCACCCTGTACAGATGCTCAATATTACTGAGGAACTGTTCAAGGTTCTAAGAATGTTATATCATTTTGAAATAGATGCAGTGAATTGAGTACTGTAATCTGGCTAAACCCATAGGTCTTTTTAATCTTGATTTTTTAATATTTCTTCATGTATTCATTTGATTTGAGTATCACTGGCAAGGCCAGTATTCTTTGCTCATGCCTAATTGCCACTAAGAAAATGGGGCTGAACATCATTCTTGAACTGTGATTGGGCAGGGATGGTGTTTGTAAGCACATCAGGAATTTAATTTGATTCCATTTCTTGCTAAAAGTGATTTGTTGCTCAGTCAGACTTCTGCAAATTTGGTGCTTGCCTACAATTCGTTAGTTCTTGTTTTCTTGAATAAGGCAGTTTGTACTGAAAGGGTTAACCGGCACAGCAGGATAGGCTCCACCCATCAGGATATATTCCTAAAATAGTAGGAACTGCCGATGCTGGAGAATCTGAGATACCAAGGTGTAGAGCTGGATGAACACAGCAGGCCAAGCAGCATCAGAAGAGCAGGAAAGCTGACTTTTCGGGCCGAGACCCTTCTTCAGAAATTTTCTGAAGAAGGGTCTCGACCCAAAATGTCAGGATATATTCCTGGCTGGAAGTAATCAGTTCTCCACATGTTCACAAGAGTGTGTATAATGCTTCCGTGATTACTCTCAGCGTACATAGCATGTAGTTAATGTAGTAATGTGAACTTACTCTTAAGTTGAGCCTGATGTATCACAACAGAACATTATGTGTCACAGTTGTAATGTAGGTAGTTATTAAGGAATAAGTCTATTTACTGTTCATCAATATTGAGGCTACCTTCTGCCTAAAATGTTGTATGGGTATCCTTTCCCATATGGTGTCTGCAGCTAACTCCTTCCCTGCACCCAGTGTTGTATTCAGTTTGAGAGTCAAACTTTCAGAAAGATGTCAAGATCTTGGAAATGACGCAGAGATGTTTCTAAAAGTGTGCTAGACTGAGGGCTTTAAATTATAATGAGAGATGAAAGAACCTGGCATTATGCTCCGGCGAGTAGAGGGGGTTAAGGGGAAATTCAATAGAGGTGTTCAAAACCTTGAACAATTTTGCTAGAGTGAATAAGGAAAAATCATTTGCCCTGTTAAGGCTGATGGTATTCAGTGAACACAGAAATGGACAAAAAAACCAAAGGAGACATTAGGAGAATTATTATTTTTAAGACAGTGCATTATCGTGACCTGGAACAAACTGTTTGAAAGGATAGTGAGAGATTCAGTAATAACTTACAAAAATAAATCGGATAAATATATAAAGGCTAAAACATTTGCAACACAATGGGGAAGCAGAAGAAGATGAGTGAGACAAATTGGATAGTTCTTTGAAAGAGCCAGCACAGGTGTGATGGAAGCAATGGCCTCCTACCCCATCTCACTAAGTTCTCTATAGCTCAGAATCAAACGGAAAGACTAATACAACACAAGAACGGTGAGGGGTTGAACTCTGCTTCTGCATTGCCAGTGTAGAACACCACACATCACAGAGTCACGTAACATTGACCTGGGATGAGGCAGTAATACAGAAGAGGAATTTGTTCCTCCTGAGTTGGTCTGGATTGCTTTGGTGTGGGAAGTTCTAATTCCATTGCGGAGTGAAAAATTTATGGTGTTTCAACCATGTGTAGAAATCTCTGATGTTTATCCCACTGTTTCACCACAGGAATTCTAATCTGCAACTCTACTTTAACTCTAACGGTGAGAAGAATCAATGATTCTAATGCCCACATCTTGGCTTCAGCTCTTTTATTTGCTCTCCTGGGCAAAGAAGGTTTTTCTTCCACAAAGTATACTCAAAGCAACAACAATCTTTACTTTTAAAACCTATGGCCAAGAAATGGAATAACATTCCATTCATGGGTGCCTTATGATCCAAATATGATAAGTATACCTCATATACACCTGATGACCTGCACAACTTTTTTTAAAATTCATTCATGGAACATGGAAGTCACTGGCTAGGACAGCATTTATTGCCCAGTCAGTTGCCCTGGAGAAAGTGGTGGTGAGCTGCCTTGTCGAACTGTTGCAATCTAATTGGCGTAGGTAGATCCATAACGCCTTTTGAGAGAAGGTTCCTATACCTATACATATTGGCATGCTGATGCCAATTGCCATGTTTGGAATCTTGATATAGCTGTGTGTGCATGCCACATAGCCACATAGATTAGAGGGAACATTGCTTATATACCTAGTTTGCTTGTATACCTAGTTTTAATGTGTGATAAGTTCACATATTGGGAGGTGAAAGGTTTTCTGGAGTGGCAAGAAAACAATGAAGGTGGACTTGGGAATACACAAAGGAACCATATTTCACAAGCTGCTTTTGAGTAGAGCAGAAAGAAAGAAAATTGCTTCATAACAGCAGAAACTGGAAGGTTTCCTCCATCTCTCTGTTTATTCCTCAATCTCATGGTGGCTGGCACTGGTGAGAAACCAAATCAGAAAAGCAACTGTTTACCAAGACCTCAAGGATTCTATGGATTTTAATACAGCTATGGATACGAAGCATCAACTAACTCTCTTGGTCTTAGATTCAATTCTCTCAATGCAAGAACTCTAAGAACTTTTAAACTGCATAACCTTTATTCTTCCTTTGCGTTAGACTCCCCATTTTTCAAACATGTTTGTGTGTGATTTTAATGTTACATGTTGTTTTTTCAGGGTTCATAAGTAACAAAACATCTCTTTCTTCATGAAAGAAAGCTGTGTAATTGGCTACGGTGTTATGTTTTAATATACAAAGTGATAAAGATGTAAGTACACAAGGAAAAAACTTAAACTTTTTCTTTGCTATTGACCAAGGGGATTGGAAAGAAGGGAGCCAATTCACTCCTACTCATCTGTTCATGACAATGGATACAGAGTGCTTCAGTATCTGAGGAATCACAATTAGCGCTGAACATTGTGCACTCATCAGCAAAAATCCCTACTTCTAACTCTACAATGAAGGGAAAGTCATGAATGAAACATTGAAGGTTGCTGTGCCTTGAACACTACCCTGAATTATTCCTGCAGCAATGTCTTAGAACTGACATAATTGGTGTCTGACAACCTTAACTATTTTCCTTTTTGCCAGGAATGGCTCCAACCAACAGAGATGTTTTCCCCCATTCCTAATGACTCCTCAGAACAGATCTGAGGAAGGGTCACCGGACCCGAAACGTTAACTCTGTTTTCTCCTTCACAGATGCTGCCAGACCTGCTGAGCTTTTCCAGCAACTTTGTTTTCATTCCTGATTTACAGCATCTGCAGTTCTTTTGGTTTTTATTCCCAATAACTCTAGTTTTGCCAGGGATTCTTGATGCCACACTAGGTTAAACTTAGCTGTGATGTCAAGGGCAGTCACTCTCACCTCATCTCAAGAATTTAGCTCTTTTTCCATGTTTGGATTGAAGTTGTAGTGGGATTAAGAACTAATAGACTCCATCTTGAGAATGTGAAAGGCACCATTTAAAGGCAACCCCTGATGGTAATATCTAACTATAATTTTGTTAAATGTGAAGGATATTTCTTCTGTACTCATACCAAAATGTTCTTGCTATCATACCCTTTGACTCAGAAAACAATGAGATTTACTAAAGCTTTCCTTTGCTAATCCTTGCATGACATTCTGCTTAGCTACTGCTACAAATACAAGGGATGAAAAATGTTCAGAAGTAAGTAAGGAAGTCTTATTGCCCTATACGACAAGGCAGGAAAGCAGATACAAATTCACTAAACACATTGCACTTCTTTATAAAGAGAATATTTCTTCTGGTTCATGGCAAATTACTAACACAAGGCAACATACTTAGGTAATCTATCATTGCTGGAAAACAACTTGATGACTTTTTGGGAATTCGGATATCTAAACTTCTGCGATCGATTTTAATTTCATTCTACATTGTGATAATTTTAATAACATCAACCTTGTTCATAGTAAGCTGGCCTTGCAACAAAACCCAAATTGGTATTCTAATATATGAAATTTGTGTAACCCATGGCTTGAAACATAATCTTAGGTTTGTTCATTTTCCAAGAGATGAAAGGCAACGGATGTTTTTGTTGGTCTTTATAGTTTATTCATTAAGTACTACAAATAAGCCCTCAAGGCTTATAAATGACTTTGTACAAAACTCTCCATTGTTCTTCTGGAATGTAGATTTTTGATTATTTTCTGATTGTTTGTTCAGATGTGTTGGCTCCTGATCCAACAATACCTCAACTTTAAAAATCTCATCAAACCCTCTTTCAACACTTTCAAACCCTCCATGGTCTCACCACCTCCCTAGTCTGTAGCCTCCTCCAGTTTTTTGATCTTACAAGATCTCTGCACTCCTTTTGTGTATCCCCGATTTGTTTTGCTCATCTATCGGCTGTGGTGCACTCAGCCATTCAAGTTTTTCTTTCATTCAAGGGATAGGGGCATCATGGCCCATCCCTAGTTGCCCTTGAGAAAGTGGTGGTGATTTCTTTTCTCTCTCTCCTGTAGGATGGGGGCATTGCTTGCTAGGCCAGCATTTATTGCCGTCCCTAACTGCCCTTGAAAAGGTGGTGACGAGTTGCCTCCTTGAACCACTGAAGTCATGTGCTGTAGTTTAGCCCACAATTCTCCTAAGGAGGCAATTCCAGGAGTTTGACCCATCAACAGTGAAGGAATGGCAATAAATTTCCAAGTCAGGATGGTGAGTGGCTTAGAAGAGAAATTGCGGGTGGTGGTGTTCCTGAGTATCTGCTGCCCTTGTCCTTCTAGATGGAGTGGTGGTGGGTTTGGAAGATACTATCTGAGGACCTTTGGTGAATTTCTGCAGTGCATCTGGTAGATAGTACACACTGCGGCTACTGAGTGTTAGTGCCGGAGGGAGTGGATGCTTGTGGATGTGATGCCAATTAAGCGGGCTGCTTTATCCTGGATTGTGTCAAGCTTCTTGAGTGTTGTTGGTGAGCTGCCTTTTAAACCATTACAGTCCTGTAGTGCTCTTAGAGAGGGAATTTGATCTCCATCTACCAAGCTTTCAACCTCACTATCACTTTCTCTTCCTCGAAGACATTCCATACAATCTATAACGTTTGGTCACCTGTCCTGTTATCTCATTAAGTGTCAGATATTCACAGGTAAATTGCATGAAATGACTTGGATTTTTTACAACATTAAAAGTGCTATATGAACGTAATTGACCATTATTGTTACATTGGATTCTCTTAATGGGAATGCTCACTACATTGTGTGGATCCTAACCATCCAGAACTGCAAGATTCCAAGTCCAATCCATGGTGACTACTGAATTACCAGGACTGGAAAAATTTCTTATAGCTGTTCCTGCTCCAGTGGTGTTTCTATCTCTATAGTTATGGCTTCTGCTATAATTCCAATAAAACAATGCCCACAGAGAGATATAGTGAGGAATGTCCCAGCCTTGGGCTTGGTTATATTCAAAATTGGCATTAACCTTTCAGAAATCAGCCAGGATTCACTCACTCAACCACCATGTAGTATCTCTTTCTGCAATACACTTTTGAATATGTTCATGGGAGAAAACAAATTTGACAAGTTGAGATAGGTCTGCTGTGCTGCCTCATGTAGTTGGCAGGCAGCTGCAATTCAGCCTTAGCTCATAAATGACGTTCTTTTGATGATGTGCTGACGGATGCCTGATACCCATAGACTGCATCAGTCGCTTTAGGATAGTGAGAAAATCAAAGCTATTGGCATAAAAATAAGTAAGGATCCCTTCAGATGACATGAGCAAACATTCATCTCCACCACACACAGTTCTGAGGAAGGGTCACCGGACCTGAAACGTTAACTCTGTTTTTGCCTTCACAGATGCTGCCAGACCTGCTGAGCTTTTCCAGCAAGTTTGTTTTTGTTCCTGATTTACAGCATCCGCAGTTCTTTCGGTTTTTATTCATCTCCACCAGCCTGCTCTATCATTCAATAGGATCATGGCTGATTTGACTGCAAACTCAGATCTGCATTCCTGTCTACCTCTAATGATCTTTCACTTCCTTCACTTACCAGCAATCTGTCCACCTCTGCCCCAAAAATAATCAAAGCCTCTTCTTCCACCATTATTTTAGGAAGAGCATTCTAAAGACCTGCTGCCCCCTGAGAGGAAAGAACATTACATAATCTCCATTTTAAATGGGTTTCCTGATTTTAAACAGTGACCCTTAAGTCTTGATTCTCTTAAAAAAGGATAATGATCTAATTTTCTTTTGAAAACTATGACTGAGCTGCCTTCACTGAAATCTCAGGCAGCCAATTCCAGATTCTAACCACTCACTGCATTAAAAAAAATCCACTTGGAGCCACTATTTATTTTGCTAGTCATCATATATTTGTATATCACCATACATCTGTATCCTTTGGTTCTCTATCTTTCCACCACTGGGCACGGTTTCTCCATCTCTGTTCTGTTCAGACCCTTCACAGCATCTTGTCATTGAGAACAAATTTTGCAGAATCTTCCATCAACAAATAGGTTGGTAAATCGAGTGAATTGTACCTCGAATCTGGAAGAAATTGCTTTTAAAGGTTAATGGAGTCTCTCATTGAACCTGCAGCCTGCAATTCAGTCCAAACCATCCCTTATTGGTTTAATCTGTTCTGCAAACCAAGTGTGTATTATAAATCTTGAGCTGATAATATTTGCCTCTCTCATCAAGATTAGCTTTATTTTAGCCCTTCTTTGAAACATATGATATTCTATTAACAAAAAAATGTTGCACGTAGAAGGAATGTCTGAGTGAATAGGAAACACCAGGCTTCCATCCCTGTACCCAACTTGGCGAGAGGTACTGTTCAAATAAATGTTAGTTTCTTTACCCTCCATTCAAAGTATGGAAAAATAGCAGGAAAATTATAGCCACAAACAACAGTGACTTAATTGAAGCTGCCAATAAATTAGAGGAGTGGACAGGACTAGCAGAATCTGAACTCTAAATTTAGTATTTAGTCTGAGTTGTTAGAGGCTAGAATGTACTGCCTGGAAATGTGGTAGAAGCAGGTTCAACTGAGGTATTCAAGAGGGGTTTTGTGTTGCGAGTAAAAGGCAGGAGATTGGCACTAAGTTAAAATAGTCATAGAACCCAGGCAGACACAATGGGCTGAATGGCCTCCTGATGCACCATAGCAATTCTGTGATTATGATGATTTATACTGAACTATCTTTCCCACCTTCTGTTCTGTTCGCCCCTCGCACATCTGAAGTTCAATCTTAATCCTGATGCTTTACCAGTTTTTGTGACAAAGTCAAATTAAAGTTAATTAAATTATTTAAATTTAGAACATCAGCCTGGATCAGTTGGTAACACGTCCATTTCTGAGCCCAGAAAGTTGTACAGAACAAGTGCTGTTCCCGGACTTATGTACAAACTTTAGGCTGAAATTCCAGTGCAGACCCATTTTCTAAACTTGTCGAACAGGTGTTAAACTGAAGCCCCTTTCCCTTCTCTCAGGTAGATTTGAAAGATCCTTTTTGTTCAATATCCTATTTTTTGTACAATTTTAAAGAAGAACAGGGAAGCTACACTTGATACTTGGCCAATATTTATCCTCCAAGCAATATCACAAAGACGAGAGTATATATGGAACCTTGCCAAGCACACACTGGCTACTGCATTTCCTACATTATATCAAGGATACTAAATTTTGAAACTACATTGTTGCCTGTAAAATGATTTGGAACATTCTGTGATTACGAAACTATACAACAACAAATATCTCAGTTTTACTTCTCTTAACTCATTCCTAGGAAACTGGGGAATGAAATATATGCATTGACTGTATCTGTTGGAAATTTGCTGGGTCAGTAAGTGCTACATTACCTCATGATGCTAACTTGGAAGTGGATATAACTGAGGTGGTCATTTGCAGATTGTAGAAACACAAAGGTAACACAATGAGGGTGTCTGGTCCCTTCCATTATGGTCCTTTCTACCCTAAATCCAAATTGTGATATAAACTGAAGCAGGTCTGTGTATCAGATCATAGAATCTTACAGTACAGTAAAGGCCTTCGCCACATCGACTCTTTACTGCCAAAAATACACTACCAGCTGCACTAGTCCCACTTTCCTGCACTAGGTCTGTATATCATGACACTTCAAGTTCTCATCCAAATACTTTTTAAAGGTTGTGAAGTTTCCCTCCTCAACTACCCTCATTGGCAGTGCATTCCAGATCCCACCACCCTTTGGGCGATAAAGATTTTCTTCAAATCCCTTTACTTTGAAATTATGCCCCTCGATATTAACCTGGATTATTAGCTCACAGTCATTACTATTATAACACTGCCTTGCCCAATAAAATGGATGGTAACTGGAAGGTCGGATTGGTTGGTGCATGCAGAGCACAGATGCTTCACGAACTGGTCCATGACTCTGTGTTTGGTCTCCCCGATATAGAGGAGACCACGTCGGGATCAACAGATAAAGTAGGTCAGCTTGAATGAAGTGCAGGTAAATCTCTGCCGGATTTGAAAGGTCACGGTGAAGGAGATAAAACCCCAGTCAGCCATCTATTTCTTTGCATATCACTTTGAAGAGGGGCCAGAAAGAGTACATCTAGGAAAGGCTGGGAACAGAAGTGATGCCATTGGAAACCAATTAAATTGGCAAAGTCAGGTATAACCTTCTATGGCATAGTTACAACAATTGAAGAGGTATATTAAGGAAAGGACATAGTAAATAACTCATTACTGCAGCTGAGCAGTTTGGTCAGCTACTCTGAAATCATACCAGGAGATCTATTGATGGAGTGACCACCTGAGACAGACTTTGGTTTGTGGGACTTCTATGCAGTGAGTCCGTGAGAATGTACGAATGCTTAGTTGTGTAATAAACCTGTAGAAGGGTCTAGGCCCGAAACGTCAAGCTTTCCTGCTCCTATGATGCTGCTTGGCCTGCTGTGTTCATTCAGCTCCACACCTCGTTATCCCACATTAGATTTAGCTTGAGATTTAGATTTAGATCTTGTCGCATGTACTCGAGTACAGGAATACAGGAGTGCAGTGAAAAGTGTACAAAGTTGCCATTCTCCAGTACCATCCTAGTACACAAGAGACAGCATTAAAAACAGAGACAGAAGTAAAGGAAACAGCCAAAAGAAACTGAAACGAAAAGGTCACTCTGCTGCCTCCACCGTAAGACCTTGCCGCTAGAGAAACGAAGGCACAAACTCCTTCCCACGGGTCTACGAACACTCAGGTGCCCCAAGTCCCTGCATGCTGCCACAGCTGGGATGCCACCACCTCCAGGCCCACCATGTCTTGTACTCGTGCCACCACCACTGGAATCGTGTCGCCATTCTTCGGCACCACCTTATCTCCACGAGATCGCACTGGTCCCGTCTTGGCAATGCAGATGCCCCTGGCACTGCTAAGTCCCAAACTTGGCTCAGACTCATCCCTGGCCCCACTATGCCAAAGCAGCCGGTGCCTTGTTCTGGCATATATTGTTTCCACTGCCACCTCCTAGGACCACCATTTCAGTGAAGGAAACTACAACTGCCGACACTCCAGGAAGGAACCACTCCCGCCACTGCCGACACTCCAGGAAGGAACCACTCCCGCCACTGCCGACACTCCAGGAAGGGGAATGATGCTGTCGAGAAAAGGAACAAAGGTAAAGAAAAAAACAAAAGCAAAAGAAAGAGAGGCTAAGCAAAATAGAAAATGAAACGGATGAGCCCCAAGCTCAGGACCTGGGCATGAACAGCGCTGCTCTGCTGCCATTAATGGAGCTGTATACAAGTTGTTGCATGTCATTGATATCTGGCCCTGAACCCAGAAAAGGCATGATGTTCCCAGATCACTAACCTAGGGATCCTGGATTGTTAGCTCAGTAACATAACTCTTACAACACTGCCTGGCCCATTACGTGTTGTGTCCTTTAGCAGCTCAGTTTCTACTTAACAGAGGAGTAGGTTGAGAGGAAATCAAAGGAGTCAGATGTATGAGGACTGTCTAATAGATCCCTCTGAGATGAACATTGCAATGTCAATGCAGCACATAAAGGGCAGCTGCATCCCAGGTCCATTCAGATCCTATACATGTTTAATAGGGCCCTAGGGTCTTTGTGATGCATATATGGATCCACAGAAGAATGAAGAGAATTTTGGGGGCCCCTAAAATTTCATAAACGGATTTAAAAACCTGACAGGAAGTCAACTGATTCTAATACAAAAGCCTACAAAGGTAATACTAATCTAGAAGCTCAGTTGGAATATAAACTGCAGGAATTAGTCAGTGTTGATTCAGTTCCTGTAGATCCTGGATCGTCAATGCAGAAATGCCTGTAATCACTGTGCTAGTGACATGGGAAGTGTTGTTTTAGAATTGCGATTGAGATGGTAGTGTCGAGGGAGATCTATTCTGCAACTAACATCCTGTTCTATCTCAAAGGAAAGCACCACTGGCCTGTCAGATTTTCTATTTATTCACATAAATTTAAAGTTAGTTGCATTAATTGACTTCCTCACAATGTTCCCACCTCTTCTCCTGACAAATTCTGGGGCTTTCCGTTGCAGGCAGGGGATACCCTGTGTTGACAGATAGAATCCAAAAATAGGAGGATCCTCAGGTGTATGAGTGAGTGCCATTCTTTACCTGAAAGTTTCCCACAAGGGAGGAGCTCCCCACGTGCCCAACATTGGTAAAATGACTGTGGAGAGAATAAAAAATCTTTAATTAACCACTTAAGTGGCTCAACTGGACTCAGAGAAGGTGAGTGAGCCCTTTGCTATCTTTCCCAATACCAGTCTATTCACAAAGGTCTTGTAAAAGTCTGTCCAGAATTTGTACTCTCATTGGATGGAAACTTGAATAGCTTTTGTGGCCTCTTTTATTTGCCCTCCCCAAAATTTTGGGCATTGTCCATCAGTTCAGTTCAAGTGAAGTCTATTGATGAGTTCTGGTTGGGATACCGAAATGTATTTCTCATTATGGCTAAGAATACATTGAGAATGTGCTGTAACATCTGTGTCTACTATGAGGTATGTAAGCAAGCCAGATTGGCTATGAACTGTAGGACCTAGATTCTTCATTCACTGCCACTGCAACTGGTTGTATCAGGTGCTCTCTAGTTATGTTTTAAAACAAAGCTTTTAGAAATCCTATGCAACAGAAAACTTATGTTAATCCAAAAATATTCTTAAAACAAATGTCAGTGTGTTGGTTATTTGGCGTGGTTTTGTAGACCTGCAAAATCTTTGATTCTGGCCAGGAACAGAAGAGCCTCTGGTAAGTAAAGCCAGATGGGAGTGTTTGTAAAGATTAAGATCCTTTTTGCTGTGTGTTCCTCTTGTCTTGAACTATACCCTACTCTCCACCTAACTGCTTCAACTCTTTATGATTCTTAATGTAAGTTCAACAAAATATTGGAATGCCTCTTGTTAGGTTCTTCGAACCTAGCGGTTTTGAAAGGAACAGGGAGACAGGTTAGATTATGGAAGAATGGGAATACATTGGATGTGAGTTATTCTTCCTTTTCCAAAGGGTTGTGGATCACATTTTTAGCTGGTTTGGTAGGAGTTTACTGCACAGGAATGGAATAATAGGATCATTTTATTTTCTGTAATTTTTGATTGCAGATTAAAATGAAAAAAAAACTGTTTCAAGATCAAGGTCTGTGGAAGGAATTGCTGCACTTTTAAAGACATGTTATGTGTGTGTTGTTTACACTGCTGCTTTGTTCAAACAATGGGAAAAGTATTTGCAGATGGCACAGTACTGATGTGTGTGTGTGTTTGTGTGTGTGTGCGCGCACGCAGGGACACATGCATGCAATGTGAGATTTGGCTGGCAACAAGTAGCTGATTGGTTTGTGCAATTGTGACCAGTCAGCCTGGTGACAACTCTTTGGTTCCTGGGCAACTGAACAGCTTGTGGGTGTGAATGATGCATGGAGAAGCCTTTGGACTGTTAGAAGAGTAGTTAGGGTGTGTCTGTCTGCAGTAGAATACCTGATGCTTGAAGAAAGTCTGTTATTTTGTTCCATCAGTTGCTGTAAGCTTTTGCCTTCTAACCAGGAGAGACCTTGTAATTAGTGTACCAATCACACTGTGCCTCCTGCATAGCAGTGAAAGAATCTGGAGAAAAGGGGTTGAAGTAGAAAAAGTCTTGGTAAGGAAAAGGAACATCTCAGTGAACTCTGTGCTATTTAGTTGTGTTTCCCAGTATTTTTACTCTACTCATAAAACAATCCTTTTTTGTTTGTCCATGTCTGCTTGTATATTTGTCAGGGTTTTAAAATGGGGTTAGAGCTTTAACTTGTGCAGCCATATCTTGATAGTTCATAGCTGTTTACCTATGATTAGAATTTACTTTCTTGTAATAAACAGTAGTACTCGTTAAGTACAGAAACCTGGTCAGCATTTTCTACAACTTGATTTCAACAGACATGTAAACCAGGGACTTGGCATGCTTTTGTAGCAACCCCATGATTAGTGGGGCTTGAGAATCAGCACACTTTCCCAAGTGGGTGGTAACAGGACCCTCGTCAATGCACCATACTCGCCATCTCCCATCCATGAACCTCTTCAAGAAGGAGGTGAATGAGTTCTTGACTGGGGCGGACAGTACATCAAGTTAGAAGATTAAGTGCCCTAATAAATAACACTTGGCCCAAACAATCTTCTGGAATGGGTTTAATCTCTTATGAGCTTGGAGTAGATTTTTCTTATTGGCTATGAATTTTCTTTCCCATTCTCAGCCTCTTGGCGGCTGAGAGAAAGAAGAAGGGAAAGGATAAGCTACCTCTGTTTGGGAATGTCCAGCTGGCCTTTCCGAATTCATATTTTGTCTGTTTTCTGATTCAATGGAAAGCATAGTAGAGATTTTGTCATCTTAAAGGTCCCATCCTCAGTTTTTAAATACATTAACAACAGATCCACACAGATGTAATGTTTTCTCTTTGTTCATCCTTAATAATGGCCTGCTTCAATGGGACCTCCTCTTGCTGTACTGGCAAGTTCACGAGCTAATCCTGTCTCCTCTGCCATCTCAGGTCTGAATCACTGCGTGAATGACACACATTCTGTACACATTTCAATACATAGCAAATTAGCCACAAAACATTATGTGTTTCCATGTAAAGGGTCTTCAGGGGGAATTATTTTAGTTGTTGCTTTGGATCTTAGTGTCCAGTTTGGTTATTTTGGGCTTCCCCATTTTATACAATTTACAGAGCATCTATCTGGAAAGGAACAGAAAGTTTTTCTGTAATATTTGTAGCCAGTCTAGGGAGTGAACAGAGGGTCATTTTCAGATTAGTTGAGCCAATGGTTTTACCAAGGACTCAGAGTCTTAAAGATGTACATCATGGAAGCAGACCCTCTGGCCTAGCTTGTCCATACTGACCAGATAGCCTAAATTAATCTAATCACTTTGCCAGCATTTGGCTCATATCCCTCTAAACCCTTTCTATTCATGTATCCATCTAGATTCCTTTTAAATGTTGCAATTGTACCAGCCTCCACCACCTCCTCTGGCAGCTCATTCCATACACGCACCACTACCTGTGTGAAAAACTTGTTCCTTAGGTCCCTTTTAAATCTTTCCCCTTTTACTTAAACCTATGCCCTCTAGGTTTGGACTCCCATACGTTGGGAAAAAGACCTTGGCTATTCACCCTATCCCCACCCCTCATGATTTTATAAACATCTATAAGGTCACCACTCAGCTTCCAACACTCCAGGGAAAATAGCCCCAGCCTATTCAGCCTTTCCCTGTAGCTTAAACCCCCCAACCCCAGAAACATCCTTGTAAATTTTTCCTGAATCCTTTCAAGTTTAACAACATCTTTAATGGAATCTTTCTGGTCTTCTGCAGAGGGAAATAATACGACATTAAACTTCAACTACAAATAAATATGGGAAACAGTAAAGGAATAAATAGTTTTATTGCTTCATTTAGAAGATTATATGCTACAGGTGTAGGATTTTGTTGTAGTCATGATGTTCCAGCCACCTTTGTGCAAAGCAGGTTTGATTAACTTTCCCCCTTAATGGGGAAACAGGGTCCACTGGTTCCTTATTGAATGAATTCAGCAGAATATGTAAGATCTTTCTCCCACAGTTTCCTTTATTTTAAGATGTATTGCTGTCGGCATTAAACCAGATTAGTCACGATTTTGTATTGCGTGAACATGCTTGAGAGCTCCGGGAAAATCCATTAAAATGATTTGTTCTTTCTTAAGAGCAAAAGAAAACAGAACTATAGGCTGGACCCTGTCCCAAATGAAAACTAGATAAACAATGTGACAGAAATTGTACAGGCTTTAGTAAATTCAATCTGTGATGGATACAATTAAGGATAATACAAGGCTGCAGTCCACAGACTGTCGACTGCAAAACATAAAACTGCTGTTACATTCAGTTCATGATATTATGTGAGCATTTTGGACTAAGTGCTGGGGGTTGGCAGGTTAGGTAGTCTAGATCTTTTTGTCCAAATTTCAATTTTGTTTGCGTTAACTTTTAAGTAAAGTTTGCCGTTTAAATTCTAAAACTGTCCATCTTAACCAGTGTTTTAACAAGATCTCCATTGGAAGAGGAGTTGAGCTCAATTAGTTAAAGAAGCAGCTGAAACCAGATTCTCTGTAGTTGGGGAAGCTGGGCTTTTTGTGTTAGGAACTAATAAAACTGGACAAGTTGGTGTGATTAAGCACTTGAATGCAACTTACGACAGAGTTCTGGGAATTGGTGATTAAGTGAGTTGGGTGAGGAAGGAAAACTAATTGAGCGCAACTCCTCTTCCAATGGAGATCTTGTTAAAACACTGGTTAAGATGGACAGTTTTAGAATTTAAACTGCAAACTTTACTTAAGAGTCATTGAATATTTTTAAGGTAGAGGTAGATAGATTACTTTTAGGCAAAAGGTATCCAGGATTTTCAGGCATCGATGCAAATGTAGAACTTCGAACACAAAGAAGTCTAGGAGCAGAGGACATTGTCTCAGACTTAGGGGGCACCAATTAAAGACTAAGATGAGGAGGAATTTCTTCTCTCAGAAGGTTGTGAGTCTTTGAAATTACTTTCCATAGAGAGCTGTGAGGGCAGTGTCCTTGCATATATTTAAGACTGACATAGATAAATTCTTGATCAGTCAGGGAATCAAGGGTTACAGAGAAGGGCAGGAAAGTGGATGTAAGGAATGTTGAATCAGCCATCATCCTATAGAATGGCAAAGCAGGCTTGAGACGCCAAAAGGCCTATTCCTGTTCCTATTTCTTATAAAATAATAGAATCCATACAATGTGATAGAGGCCATTCAGCCCATCGAGTCTGCACTGACATTCCAAAGACCATCCTGCCCAGACCTACCTCCGCCATTCCCCACGCATCCCTGAACACTATAGGGCCTATAGGACAATATAATATGGCCAATCAACCTAACCTGCACATCTTTGGACTGATCTTATGGACCATAATTCAAGAAACCAAGATGTGGAAGCAGTTAGGCCAGAAGTCAAATGCAAGAGTAACGTAAAAGTCCCCCTTGCAGAAATCATTTGGTAGGGCGCAGCAGACTTGATGGGCCAAATGGCCTATTTGTCCTGTAATATCTTCTGGTCTTATAAAGGAGGAAATTATGGGAAATTGTCAGAAAGACGCTTGATAATCATGGGAGATTTTAATCTACATAGAGACTGAAAAGAGAAAGTAACATGCTGTGGGTAAAGGGGAACTGGTGGGTAGACTGTAATTAAATTTCCAGAAGGCATTTGATAAAATGCAACATCAAAATTTATTGCAGAAAAGCACATCTCATGGTGTAGGGATAACGTATTGATGTGGGCGGAAGTTTGGCTGGCTATCAGGAAAAAAAAAGGAGTAGGTATGAATAGGTATTTTTCTAGTTGGGACAAAGTAATGAATGAATCCTGTAGGGATTGGTACTGAGATCTGAACTGTTTACAAGTTATGTAAATGAATTAGATGAAAGGACGGAAAGTATGGTTGCCAAATTTGTGGGCAATGCAAAGACAGTTAAGAAAGTAAGTTGTGAAAAGAACATAAGGAGGCTACAAAAGGATATAAAGAGGGTAAGCAAGTGTGAAAAGTTGTGTCAAATGGAATATAAGAAGGGGAAATGTGAAATTGTCCATTTTGACAGGAAGAATAAAAAAGAAATATATTAAATGCTGAGTAGGTCACAGATTGGGCATTCTGCAGGAGGTAAGTCATCTTCTGACTCCCCAATGCTTGTCAACCATTGATGATCAGGAGTGAGATGGAACACAGTCCACTTGCCTGGGTGAGTGCAGTTCCAGCAACTTTCAAGAAGTTCAACACTATTCTGGAAAAGGCAGCTTGTTTGATAGACAACTCAGTGCCTCTACCACTATTGGAGAAATTCACAAAGTCTCCTCAGACAGCACCTTCTAAACTTATGACCACTTCCATCTAGAAGGACAAGGGCAGCGGATACATGAGAATTCCACCACCTGCAAGTTCCCTGCCAAGCCACTCACCACCTTGACTTGGAAATATATTGTCGTTCCTTCAGTGTCAATAGGTCAAAATCCTAGAATTTCCTGAGACTGAGGGGTGACTTGATAGAGGTCTTTACTTATACATAAGGTAGATTTAGAGGGGACAATTTCCCTTGTACATAAGACCCCCAGAAATGGGGACCATATATATATAAAGTGATCACTATTAAATCCAGTAGGGAATTGACGCTTAGTTACCCAAACAGTGGTGTAATTATGAACTTGTTCATGGAGTGGTTGTGGGAAATAACATGCTGCATTTACAGGGAACCTAGATAAACACATGGGGTAGAATGGAGTAGAATGAAGTCTTCATAGTCTTATGAGACCATTGGGCTGCTTTCTCATGAGAGAGAGAGACAACTGTTGGTAGCTTAACCTGAGGGTCAGCATGTCTCAAGGTAAGGAAGAGATTGTAAAGGAGAGTTCCTCGTGGTAACCTCAGCCGGATCAGGAATTGAATCTATGCTACTGGTGTCACTTTGCATCATTAACCAGCACTCTGAACTAACTGACCACCCCCATTGGAATAGAATGGAGTCAGATGAAACAGATGGGAGGAGGCATGTGTGGAACAGAAACACATTCAACTGAATGGCCTGGCTCAGCGCTGTTAATCCTGTAATCAGATGGCTCATCAGTCACCATCACAAATCTCTCGGAAACTTGATTGAGTCAGCGATGCCCATCCTTTCTGACGAATTATGGTAACTTGAGGTCATAAAAGAGAAGATCAAAAAGTGGAAGAGAAAGTAAAGCGATAAGAACAGTAGCCTTTTTAAAAATTTTCATGCTTATATTTGGTTTGGAGAAATAGTAATGAGTCAGAAATCTGATGTGGAACTAAGTGTTTTTTCTTTATTTACCTTTCAAACATCTGACTCCTGGCAATCCCTGAATGCATTGCCCTCTACAGAGGGCAGCTGCAGGTACAGATCCCAGTCGGTAGGCTGACAGCCAGGAGAAAAACAGACTTTCTTTCCTTCTTTTTGCTTGTACTTTTCTTTCTCAATATCCAGAAGTGTTCTGACATACAATTGTACCTTTCTCCCCCACCACCAAATCATCCATGGTACTTTTCATTTATTATTCACCATTTCTGAATCATGACATCATGACTTCCAAGATTGCAGCGACAGGGCTGGGTAGCGTTTGGTTCCTGAGTGTGGGCCTCAGCTGCTCATGGCTCCAGTGGCAAGATCTGCCACATCCACATGGCTTCATCGTTGTCTTTCCAGCTCGGTAGTGTACTTTTTTTGTTTTGGTTGGCTTGGGGCCACATCCTGATGCCCCACTCTGGGACGCCAGAGCCCTGTGTATCTCCATCCTCGTTCCATCGCACATGGCAGCATCATTGGCCAACTTGGAGCCAGGACCCATCAGTCAATGCCCAGTGTAGACAAACTGGAGGCTGGAAGAGCACTGCAAGCCAGGAAGCATCTGGAAGAAAGGAGCAGTCAACGTTTCCGGTATAATCCTTCTTCAGGACTGACTGGACAGTCAGGACTGAAGAAGGGTATTACCCAAAATGTTGACTGCTCCTTTCTTCCAGATGCTTCCTGGCTTGCTATGCTCTTGAAGCTTCCCGATCGTCTATCTTGGATTCCAGAATCTGCAGTTTTTTTGTCTGTCGTCAATGCCCAGTGTTGGAGGAGGTGTGGGGTTGGTGCAGCTTGGCCATCTCCAGCTCGGAGGCAGTAGACATGAAAGCAAAGGTGCGAGTGGTGGCAGAAAGGGAGCACATTATCAGGACCCCAGGGGTAATGTTGGACAGTGACAACTGGAGGAGCAGAGGGTGTGAATTCTACGGAGGGGGTAAGATGAACCTTTGAAGCTGTTTCACGTTGAGGAATATTAATTTAATATTAATTTATTCAGTGTTTTACAATATATACAACTTATTCAGTAATCCAAAATGGTGTCGGAATGTGGCAACATTATCCACTTTTCACTTTACTTAGGTACAAGTTACAATATATTAAATAAATAAACATTATCATCCATGTTTCTATTAATTAATTTATATGAGAAATCCCAACAAGGACAATACATTACCATCAAAGGTGAGGATGAGATAGGGAGGGGTCTAAATTAAAATGGAGTTGGAAGGAGAATAACATTTTGCCAAGGATATAGAATGAAGGAAGGGGTTCTGAAGAAGGTGAGAGGGAGGGGCAGGGGCATTTTCTATCTCAACAGAGTGTCATTACAGTATTAATTGAATGAGTGGGATCAAATGCTCTGGCCAACAAAATGGGAGAAGGTCACAATAATTAAAACCATGAAGGTTGTAATCATAGTCTCCAGCATTTCATAATCTCAAGCCCAAATCCGTATTTAATAGTTTATATCACCTTAACTTTTAAATGTAAGTTTTGAGCTTGAGGCCTGTTTTACAATTTAACTCTTTGAGCACATCATTCTTGTTTCTTTCCTCTAATGTATACGTGTGTCCAGTTCAGCAGGATTTTATACCACATATAAAAGACTTTCTAAGACCTTAAGTTATAGGAGCAAAATTAGGCCATTCGGCTCATCTGGAAAAACTGCTGATATACTGTCCACATTCATGGACTGCCTCTCTGCTAGTCAGGGATGGAGATCACATCAATACAAGAGGCAGGTACCGAATAATATAAAACATGGTCATTGTTGTCTCCTGGATTGGGCTCAATCATCTAGCATGTAGGGGAGGCCATAGTGCAGTGGTAATAGCACTGAGCCAGCAATCCTGAACCCCAGGCCAATGTTCTGGGGACATGTGTTCAAATCCCATCCCACCTTACCTACGCAGGCCCATATGTGATTCCAGTGCCATGCCACATTGGCTGCCTTCTTAAGTGGTCAATCAGTCCAGTTATAGCCATCGAGTCATACAGCACGGAAACAGACCCCTCGGTCCAACCAGTCCGAGCTGATCATGTTCCCAAACTAAACTAGTCCCACCTGCCTGCACTTGGCCCATACCCCTCCTATTCATGAACTTATCCAAATGCCTTTTAAACATTGTTACTGTACCTGCATCCATCACTTTCTCTGGCAGTTCATTCCACACACAAACCACTCTCTGCATAAAAAAGTTGCCCCTCATGACTGTTTTAAATCTTTCTCCTCTCATCTTAAAAATATGCCCCCAGGTTTTGATTTCCCCCACCCTAAGAATAAAGACCTTTGTTATCCACCTTATCTATGGACCTCCTGGTTTTATAAACTTCTATAAGGTCACATCTCAACCTTCTAAACTCCAGTGAAAAAAACCCCAGCCTTTCCAAACTATTTTTATAACTTTAATATTTTACACCAAAACCCATTGCCAGCAACATCCCGGTAAATCTTTTCCAAATCATCTCCAATTTAATAATATCCTTCCTATAGCAGGGTAACCAAAACTTCACACAGTACTCTAGAAGTACTTACCAATGCCCTGTACAACTTCAATGTGGCATCCCAACTCTTATATTCAAAGCTCTGAACGTGTGCTAAATGCTTTCTTACCCGCCCTGTCTACCTTTGACACAAATATCAAAGAAGTACGTATAAATAAATTCATTCAGAGATAAAAGGTACTGCAGATGCTGGAGAATCCGAGATAACAAGCATGGGGCTGGATGAACACAGCAGGTCAAGCAGCATCATAGGAGCAGGAAAACTTGACGTTTCGGGCCTAAACCTTTCTGATGAAGGTTTGTTATCTCGTATAAATAAATTGTTGGTTGAATAGAAAGCAATCCAAACAATCAGTGGTTCCACCTCTCCAAATCAGGGTAGATATTAAATGTGTTTGACATTTGCATCTTCAGAATGAAATGAATAAAAGGGTCTGTCTCTGTCCAATTACCAAGTGAAACTTCCAGACCTTCCCACACCAAGTGCTGACAAGCCCTCACTCACAGGTACAAACACAATTCACCCCACTCCATGATGCCAATCCTATTTGCACTGACATTCTGGACCATGCATTACCCTCAGATCTCCTTTTCCTTCATTACTGACTCCATTAGTGTCCCGCATAGAATATTTCTTAAAAAATTCAAACAGAGGTCCTCATTTACAGGACATTCTTTGGCCCCAATTTTGACCTGAGCTGCCACAGAATTCTTTCACTAACACGAATGTATATCTTAAAATCAATATGTTTTATTTACAAAACCATCTAAGGAAAATAACAATTTTATGAATGTAACAAATATCTATTTGTGCACGAATCTATTAGTTCTTTATGTGAATTACTGCAATTGGCACCTTGCCATTCTTCATATTTGATTTCCACATGTCACAAATAAGACAAAGTGATAAAATGATGATTCCACCTGGACATAGGAACAGGAATATACCATTCGGCCTGACTGATCTTCTGTTTCCTACATTACAACATCAAAACTCCCTCACATGATTGAAGAGCGCTGAAGGAGATCCTGAGGTTCTGAGAGGCAATATACAAACATAAGTTCTTCCCTCTTTCTTTCTCTACCAATCTACTGGTCCATGGCCGCTCAGTTCCTCAACTCAAATTGCTTACCATTGCTCCATATTCCTTGACACTCTTACCAAAGAAAGACCTATCAACCTGTTTTGAAAACTCCAATAGGAAGGATGTTGTTAAACTTGAGACGGTACAGAAAAGATTTACCAGGATGTTGCGGGGACTGGAGTGTTTAAGGGAGAGGCTGAATAGACTGGGTCTTTATTCCCTGGAGCATCAGAGGCTGACAGGTGACCTTATAGAGATTTATAAAATCATGAGGGGCATGGATAGGGTGAATGACCACTGTCTTTTTCAGAGAGTGGGCAAATCCAAAACTAGACAGCATAGGTTTAGGTGATAGGGGAAATATTTAAAAAGGACATGTGGGGTAACTTTTTCATGTTGAGTATGTATGGAAAGAGCTGCCAGAGGAAGTGGTGGAGGCAAATACAATCACAACATTTAAAAGGCATCTGGACAGGTATATGAGTAGAAAGGGTTTAGAGAGATATGGACCAAATGCTGGCAAATGGGACCAGGTCAGATTGGGATATCAATTTAGCAGGGTCTAGTTGGACCAATGGATCTGTTTCCATGCTGTATGTTTCTACGACTCTATGATCCCTGACGTCCACAACATTTTGAGGTCCACATTTCTAAGCCTGTTTGCTTGAAGAAGTGCTTTTGGGTTTCACCCTAGCTCAAATGTAAGGTTGCGTCTTCATTCACTGGATTATCCCACTAAGGGAAATGATTCCTAAGTATCCATCCTTTCGAATCCCTTTATCATTTATGAGACAGTTATTCCACCATTTGACAGACCCCCACCCCCACCCCCACCCCACACCCAGAAACTGACTGTCTCCATTGTGAAAAGGCCTCTCTTGTTATCTAGAGGGAGACAGTAACTGGTTAGCAACATGCTCGGAAAATGGTTCAACCTGCCCTCCCACAAACAATTCCACAAACAGTGCAAGCTTCTCTCGTTTCTGCAAGTCTAGTCCGTGGTTTTGGTGAAAGACAGAAATCTGGCAACCAGCTCAAGGATTCAGGCAGCAGCATTTAGACGACAAGTGAGTGTAGCCAATGTGGCAACTGAGCGGAATAGTACGGTCCTAGCTGTCAGCATGGCCTGAAACGACTCTCTCCTAAGGTTCGCGATGTCCAGTTTGTCAGTAATGGTTCAAAGAGTTTTGTGTGTTAAGTGAAGAATTAGTTTTAAAATCTTATTGTGGAAACATCAGGTAAACATTACAGAATAGTTATTTATTTCATGTGTTTTTTTGATTTGGTATTTTCCGAAGCATTCTTTCTCTGGATGTGGGTATCGTTGGTGTTTATTGATGTCCCCAGCTGCCACCCCAGATGGTGGCACAAATTCACAAAGTCAACCGCATTGATGTGAAGCTTGAGGTATTTCTAGGCTTGTCTGGCTAAGGGTGAGCAGATTTCCTTCTCTGAAAGGAAAGAAGGAAGGCATGGTGGATCAATGGTTAGCGCTGCTGCCTCACAGCGCCAGGGACCAGGGTTTGATTCCAGCCTCGGGTGACTGTCTGTGCGGAGTTTGCACATTCTCCCCGTGTCTGTGTGGGTTTCCTCTGGGTGCTCCGGTTTCCTCCCACAGTCCAAAGATGTGCAGGTTACATGGATTGGCCATGGGTTGTTGGTGGTGGGGAAGGTGGGAGTTATAGGGATAGGGTAAGGGTCTAATGGGATGCTCTTTGAATGGTTGGTGTGGACTTCATGGGCTGAATGGCCTCTTTCTGCATTATAGAGATTCGGTGAGAGGATATTAGTGAAACAGTGGATTTTTACAACAAGGCAAAACTTTTAAAGTCACTCTTACTGATAACAAATTTGAAATTTTAGTTGTAAAAGTATGAATTCAAGTTTTTAATCTGTGTGGAAAGTTTCAAGCTCACTACTACTCTGCATATTATTAGTTTTAGCCTGTTCTTTTACTAATCCTGTGCTATAATTATTACACTACCATAGCTAAACGTCTCTTCTATATAAATTGGAGAAGTAATTCAAATGTAAAAAACCTGTATTAAACAGTATTATGCCAATAGAACGGCATCTGTTGTGATGTCAATGTCAACAAGGTGATTGAAGATGCCCCTTATCAAGGAACTGGGCACTGGAGTTGAATTAAAGATTTTACGAACAGATGTCAATACTGAAAATACAATACAGTTTTGAAGAAGTCGCGCACCTGACTAAAAACATTAACTCTGTCTCTCCCTATCTCTCTACAGATGCTGCCATACCTGCTGAGATGCTCCAGCACTTTCTGTTTTTATTCCTGAAAAATACTGTCCAATTTATGTATTCCCATATTTCTGGCAGTGATTACATCTTCCTACTTTAATGTCATTGTATTGCCCTGACACTAGGGGCTATAACATATATTCTGGGATCTTTTTATACTAGTTGAGTTTATGCATCTGTTGCTGGTTTGACTTGATGATTTTATCTCCTGTTGGGGCTTTGGGAAGGTGGACTTTGGATTGGTGAGTGAGTGGCCCTTAAGCAGATGGGATTTGGATGAGTACACTTTGAATGAAGGGGCTTCAGTTGGGAGAATGGTGCAGAAAATTGGAAAATCTGCAGGAAAAAGCAGATCCAGACAAGCCTCAAGTTGCCAATTCATTTTCCATGTTAATAGTGAGTAACATTGGCAGGTAGCAGCAGATAAACATTCTTTGGAGTGGTTTTGGATTGGGGTGAGACAGAATTTATTAAAATAAGGCTGGATCTGGCCACAATAAACTGGGAACAGCTACTTAAGGGTAAATCTACAGTGCCACAGAATGGGGTTATTAAGGTCCTGTGGGAAGAGAACAGGCCCAACATGTTCCCTTTAGGGTGAAATGTAGGATCAACAAACAGAAGATAAAAAGGAATAGAGAGACATATAACAGCCACAAAGGGAGTATAAAAATGTAGTGGGGAAGGCTAAAAAGCAATTAGGAGAGCAAGGAGAGGGTATGACAAAACACTGGCGGACACATTTAAGGAGAATCCCAAGATATTCTATATCAAGGAGAAGAGGATATCCAGGGAAATAGTAGGACCTATTAGGGACAAAGGAGGCAATCCGAGCGTGAAGCCAGAGTACACTGGTAGAGTACTCCACATCAGCCTTTGCTTGGGAGAAGGAAAATGCAACAAAATAATCGAGAATTTGAACTGTGAAGTTCTTGATCAGGCAGATGTAAGAAGCAAGGTCATATTGGACAATTTGGAGCTGTTTGTCCGGGCTGCTGTGAGAGATGAGGGAAGAAATTACAGGGGCCCTGACCCAAATTTTTAAATTGTCTCTGACCACAGGGCAGGTGCCAGCAGATAATACGGCTCCATATTACAAGAAGAATATCACAGGATTCCTACAGTGTGGGAGCAGGCCATTCAGCCCATCAAGTCCACACCAACCCTCCAAAGAGGATCCCACCCAGCACCATTGCTCCTACCCTATCCCTAGGGCCCTGCCTTTCCCATGGCTAATCCACCTAAACTACACTACCCTGGACACTATGCAGCAATTTAGCACAACCAATACACCTAACCTGCACATCTTTGGACTGTGGGAGGAAACTGGAGCACCCAGAGGAAACCCATGCAGACACGGGAAAAATGTGCAAACTCCACACAGATACCCAAGGTCCCTGGTGCTGTGAGGCAGCAGTGCTAACTACTGAGCCACTATTTTGCTCCAAAGAGGTACTGGAATTAGACCAGAAAACTACAGACCAGCAAGTCTCACATCAGTAGTAGGGAAACTATTGGAGAAAATAGTGAAGGAGAAAATTAATCTTCATTTAGAGAGGCAAGGTTTAATTAGAGATAGTCAGCATAGCTTTGTCAGAAGGAGGTCATGCCTAACAAATCTGGTGGAATTTTTCAAGTAAGTGATCAAATGTGTACATGAGGGTAGAGGCAGTTGATGCAGTTTATATGGATTTCAGTAACATCTTTGACAATGACCCACATGGGAAACTGACAAAACTCCTGGTATCCAAAGTAACATGGCAAGTTGGATCCAAAATTGGCTTAGTGGCAGGAGGCAGACGACGATGGTAAAAGGCTATTTGTGTGACTGGAGCCCCATGTGTAGTGCCGTATCACAGGGGTCAGTGCTGGGTCCCTTATTGTTTGTTATATTGATAAATAATATAGATGAGAATGTGGGATCGATCACAAGTAATTTTGTGGATGATACAAAGATTGGCTGGGTGGTTGACAGTGAAGAGAAAGTTGTTAAGTTACTAGAGGATATAAATGGATTGGTCAGATTAGTGCCAGATGGAATTTAACCCTGATAAACATGATATGATGCACTTTGCCAAAGGAACAAGAGAAGTGGGTACTCAATAAATGGCAGGACACCAGGAAGGTCAGAGGAACAGAGGGATCTTAGTGTGCTTGTCCACAGATCCCTGAAAGTGGCTGAACAGGTTAACAAGGTAGTTAAGAAGGTAGGATGCTTGCCTTTATAAGTCAAGGCTTATAATAGAAGAACAGGAGTTATGTTGGGACAAAAAGAGAAATTGCTGGAAAATCTCAGCAGGTCTGGCAGCATCTGCAGAGAGAAATTAGAATTAACGTTTCACTTCCAGTGATCCAACATCCCTAGAATATTCTTCCTACCAAGTGCATAATCTCACACTTTCCCATATTTTATTCCGTCTGTCAATTCTTTGCCCAATCTTCTAGCCTGTCCGAGTCATTCTGCAGCCTTCCTGCTCCCTCAACCTTTATCTGTCTCTCCTACTCGTCAAGTAACAGCCTGACATTGTCATAATCATGGAATCATACTTTACAGACAATGTCCCATACGCCACCATCACCATTCTGGGACATGCCTTGTCTCACATAAGGTCAGAAGTGGGGATGTTCGCCAATGATTGCACAATGCTCAGCACCATCTGTGACTGAGATGCTGAAGCAGTCCATGCTCAAATGCAACAAGATCTGGACAATATCTAGGCTTAGGTTGACAAGTGGCAAGTAACTTTTGCACCACACAAATGCTCAACAATGGCCATCTCAGATAAGCGATAATCTATCCACCGTTCCTTGACATATAATGATGTTATCATCACTGATTTCCCCACGATCAATGTCCTGGGGATTACTATTAACCAGAATCTCAACTGGACATGCAACATGAACACAGTGGCTACAACATCAGGTCAGAGGCTAGGAATACAGCGGTAAGCAACTAACTCATTTCCTGACTCCCCACAGCCTGTCATTGAGTCATACAGCATGGACACAGGCCTTTGACCCAACTCGTCCATGCCAACCAGGTTCCCTAAACTGAACTAGTCCCATTTAGCCCATATCCGTTTAAACCATTCTTATCCATGTACATGTCCAAATGTCTTTTAAATGTTGTAGTAATTGTTCATAGATTGAAAGAAGGAGCAGGAACTCTGGAATAAACTATTAAAGGATAATGACATACTTACACAGGAACTGAAAGCAATGAGCTATGTCTGGGAAAAGAAGGCATCATGGCTGCATGAACAATATTGTTTTAACAACTGCTAAATATGCCACAAGGACAGCTGATTGCCCTGCAGACGAATTTAAGGAGTTAATTGTAGGAAAGCTATGTCTTCAAACAGGCAGTCAATGCCAAATGTAACAAGCGACAAAGCTGTCCCTGCAAATCTCCCTCGCTTCTCTACTGCAAATAATCTCCTTAACTCTCATCAGTCCCATTTGCCTGCATTTGGCCCATATCCCTCTATATCTTTCCTGTCTATGTACCTGTCTAAATGTCTTTTAAATTTTGGAATCATACTAGTCTACCACTTCCTCTGGCAACTTGCACCACCCTCTGTGTGAAAAGGTTGCCCCTCAGATCCCTTTGAAATCTTTCCCCTCTCACCTTATACCTATGCCCTATAGTTTTGGATTCCACTATCCTGGGGAAAATACCTTGTCTATTCACCTTATCTATCCCTTTCATGATTTTATAAACCTTTATAAGGTCACCCCTCAGCCTCCTAAGCTCCCAGAAAAACAGTCCCAGCCTATCCAGCTTCTGCTTATAACTCAAACCTTCCAGCCTCGATAACATCCTTGAACATCTTTTTTGCACACTTTCGATTTTAATAACATCCTGCCTATGGTAGGGTTACCAGAATTGTATGTAGTACTCCAAATGTGCACTTAACAATGTTTTGCACACCATAAAATGACATCCCAACTCCTGTACTCAATGCTCTGACTGATGAGAGCAAGTGTGCCAAACACCTTCTCCACCACTCTGTCTACGTGCAATGCCACTGTGTACTTGCACTCATAGGTCTCTGTTTGGCAACACTCCCCAGGGCCCTACTGTTAACTGTCCACTATCTACAAGGCATGTCAGGAATGTGACAGGCTACTCCCCACTTGCCTGGATAGGTGTAGCTCCAACAACGCTCAAGAAGCTTGAAACCATCCAGGACAAAGCAGCCCATTTGTTTGGCACCACATCCACAAACATCCACTCCCTCCACCACTGACACTCAGTAGCATCAGTGTGTACTTTCTAAAAGTCACACTGCAGAAATTCACCTAAGATCCTTAGACAGTGTCTTCCAAACCCATGACCGATTCCATTCAGAAAGACAAGGGTTGCAGATACATGGGAACACCACCACCTGCACGTTCTCTCTAAGCCACTCACAATCCTGACTTGGAAATAAATCACCGTTCCTTCACAGTCACTGGGTCAAAGCCCTGAAACTCCTACCCTAACAGCATTGCGGGTCAATCTACGGCACATGGGCTGCAGTGGCTCAAGAAGGCAGCTCACCACAACCTTCTCAAGGGGGCAACTATGGACAGGCAATAAATACTGGCCCAGCCAGCAACGCCCATATCCCATGAGTGAATAAATTTAAAAAATGACTAAATACATACAGATTGTCTGACAATTGTCACACTACTGTGTGTGGGTGCTTATTCAAGCTAACTGCTCCATTTTTCTACATTACTGAAATGACTAAATTTAATTGATTGTAAAGTGCTTTGGAATGCCCTGATATCATGCAAGACGCTATGTAATTGTAAAGATTTATCATCTATTATGGTCATAATAAATACATTACAAATTCAAAGACAGCAACTCACATTGTTAAAAATACCAAGGTGCCTGAATAAATGAGCACAAAAAGAGGCCATAGGGATTACGAGGATCTAGAATCCCTACAGTGTGGAAACAGGCCCTTTGGCCCAACAAGTCCACACTGAACCTCAGAGCGTCCCACCCATGCCTGTCCCCTTGTAACCCACCCAATCTACACATCCCTGGACACTACGGGCAATTTAGCATGGCCAATCCACCTAACCTGCACATCTTTGGACAGTGGGAGGAAACCTGAGCACCTGGAGGAGACCCACACAGACACAGGGAGAATGTGCAAACTCCGCACAGACAGTCACCTGAGGCTGGAATCAAACCTGGGTCCCTGGCACTGTGAGGCAGCAGTGCTGACCACTGAGCCACTGTGCCACCTTGTAATGTCAGGATATAAGTTATTGTTATCAGAGAGTTTCATTAGAATCAGTACAATCTTCCACTGTTCACCTAAAGGCCTTTAAAATGAATTTATTTCTATCCTATTAAGAAGATGGCATAATAAGGCCTTATGCAACAGCTTTCATCATTTGCCCTGAAAGTCATATAAGCTGAAATATCTTTAAAACATAATTATTCATGCAATTGTGGAGACTCACTAGTGTAAACATGTTGTTGCTTTTTCACTGATCCATCTGGTTTACAGACCACTGTTAAATGAGGAAAGGAGAAATCTCTTCCCGTCTTTACAGTGAGGAATACTGAACAAGTGCCAGGAACTATGTGTACAAGCTCATCCTGGTTAGAAATTGATAGAGCTGTGTGAGAGCAACAAGTGTTGTCCCAGTGCTTCTCACCCTCCTGGGCAGGGTACAACAGAGAGAGAGCTCCTTGTTCGACAAGTCGACTCGCCATCATTTTCCACCCCAGAAAAAGAATCTAAGGGAAATTCCTGCATGAAAGTCCACACCTTTCAGCACCTCTGGTGGGCTGTGAAGTGGTTTAGAAGTGCAGTCACAGTCATATAGTATGAGGCAGGGCAAGCAAATGATGCACAGAAAGATCCCACAACTTGTTCCACATGAAAACCTAAGATTAACATTGTGCCCACTGACCTGCGTTGGCTCCCAGCACCTTCATGATCATGTGACGTGCAGGTGAAGTACCTACTGAACCAAGATTGATGAACCAAGTCTGAGCGAGGTCGCCAAATGCAGCAAAGGCAACATGCGGTAGCAGACCACAGTGTCTTGGCAGAATTTGAAATTAGCAGCATTGTCCACAGCTTAGTGGATAAATAATTGGTCTCTGAGTCTGATGCATTGGCATAGTCCAGGTAGATAAGGCCATCAGGCCTCATGTTAGAATTGCAATGGGAAAGACATCTCCCCACTCCCATAGTCAACGTAATATCTACTAACAACCTTATTAAATAAATCAGCTGGAACAGTCGGTAGAGCACACTTTTAGCTCAGTGAGACAGGTGTCTGGCTATCTTATCCTAGTGTCTGTCAAGATTATAACGACACTGCTACATCTTTATGTGAGGGTTCTCTCGATTGTCAATTCAATATGTAACAAGGCTACATCATGTTGAGAGTGCTATATCGTGATGCAGCTGAATTCATCAATAGGAAAGGATCAATGTGCATGTCATCTAAGATCAGTTCTGAGGAAGGGTCACTCGACTCAAAATGGTAACTCTGATTTTTCTCCACCACTGCTGCCAAACCTGCTGGGCTTTTCCAGCAATCCCTGTTTCCATTTCAGATTTACAACATCCGCAGTTCTTTCGGTTTTTATCTAAGATCATTGTTGCCCCATCTTAGGAGTTTGCATCAGATTCCCTGATAGCTACCACGATGTCTCTACCCTCAATAACTCCCAGGTTCCTGAGAATTTCAAGGGCCACACACCTTACAAGATTGTTACGCAACACAAGGGCTACCAACCCGAACTGATGACTACAATACACAACTGCCCTGACTGAGACCAAGCGGAGATATGATGCAGCCCACTCTTGAACCAGGGTGATTGGAGAGCAGATGCTGGGTCTCCTCAATGTGGGCCGTAGAGCTGGAGGTGGCAAAGACGGGATATGATGGCCTCTCAAGGGAAGGAGAATGTCAGCAGTGTTCTGAGATGGAAGGTGAGGACATTGGGAAGGAGGAACATTACCTACAGAGCGGTGCAGAATCACAAACAACAAGCCTGACAGGGTTAAATTACTACCTGCTTCCAATAGTTTTGAGACAGGCAAAGAAATAATTCATTAGCCTTAAATTAGTTCCACATCAAAGGCAAGTGGTCCTTTTTTTGTCCCAAAAGCAAAATGTAATATCTTTGTTTGTTCTTTCTTCACTTTTCCTGTCTTTTAAAAATAAAAGTTAACATTCGAAGACTTCACAATATCTGACGCTGCAATGTTCAACAATAACACACATTATATCATGGTTAACATTAGGGAAAGAATAATTCTCCTTCAGTTTACCTCTGTAAACTGGAGTCTACTGAATTCCTTATTGGCATTGAAGAAGATATGGACCCTAATTTTGGTCTACCAATATCTTCTCTAGAGCTACAAAAAGTGATAGACCAAAACCTAACATAATCAGGAAATTCAAAGATCAAAACCTCACTGTACTGATTGTAACAAGGTCAGCCAGGTGGACCTTATAGAATATGAGTTCCCTAATTGGAGCATTAATCTGGTCCAATCATGGAGCCCTGGCTGACAGACAAGAACAGGAGTGTCAGAGGTTCTGTTCACTGAGAGCTGGCTCTGAGGGAGCTGAATCACTCTCAAAGATACTCCTTGTGTAAATAAAGGGTGACTTGGTGATTGGAAATTGGTCTGTGTGGAGTTATTTCATCTACAAAATCAGGAAATTCAAGTCAATCTGCAACTGCTCATGACTCAGCTATAAACTTGTGTCAGAACTAAAAGTGCAATAATCACTTGGTTATAGAGAGCTTGAATATTATTGACAAAAAGATATATTTGTTAAAGTTGTTTGTCTTGCATTCAGAATACTAACTTCATGGGAAAACCACTATTTATAATGCATGAAAGAAAATTGCTGATCGATTAGCAAGTGAGCTATGATGGGGAGAGGTGTTGCCAATGGAAAATGTACCAGCTACTGTTAATTGGCATTTAACTGTCAGGTTTCATTTACATTTTTAGCAAGGCAGGTTGACTCTGATTGGCTTAGGCATTGTCATTGAATACCTACAATGTGAAAGCAGGCCATTCAGCCTATCAAGCCTGCACCAATCCTTCAAATATCATCCCACACAGACCCACCCCACTACCCAACCCCTGCATTTCCAATGGTTAACCTAAGTAGCCTGCACACCTCTGGACAATTTGGCATGGTCAATCAATTTAGCCTGCACATCTTTGGACTGTGGGAGGAAACTGGAGCACCTGGAGGAAACTCACACAGACACGAGGAGAACGTGCAAACTCCGCACAGACAGTAGCCAGAGGCTGGAATTGAGGCTGGAGTTGAGGCTGTCAGAGGCTGGAGTTGCTGGTGCTGTGAGGCAGCAGTGCTAACCACTGAGCCACCATGCCACCCTGTGTCCTGATAAATGAACCAGTCAAGGCCTGTTAGCCATTTATTTTTAGCTTAAACAGGATCATGTGTCTGCGTGTATGTGGTCTCTCTGTCTGCAAAATAATATATGTAACTTCCAGTTCACGCAAGTTCTACACCCTGTGAACCTGACTGATAATCCTATGGTGGTCAGCATAATTATTCCTAAACTTAGGGTTATCTAGCAAATGTTATTCGAGCAGCTTGGTTGGATATAGACCGAGCTTAGCTTGTTGTGAACAGCTGTAGGATGTGTTGATGACTAGAAGATGAAATATTTTGATAAAATGAGGCTTTTTACAGCAAGGCTAAAAAGGTTTTGTGCGTTAGCAATCTTCTGTGTGGTTCCAACATTTGCTGTTTATAATTTGAAGAGCATCCAAGATGTTGAATTGCAGCTGGACTGTGACTTGACAGTGCCAACGTGGCCTTTCGTTTCTTCCTGCTTTCTAATGTCCTTCTTTTCTGAATCAAATGTATCATTGTTTGAAATCTGCTTAAGAAGCAGAGAGCTTTTTAATATTTATTTATGGGATGTCACAGAGTTATAGAAAACAGACCCTTCAGCCCAACTTGTCCATGCTGACCAGATTTCCTAAACTGAACTACTCCCTTTTGCCTGCATTTGGCCCACATCCCTCTAAATTTTTCTTATCCATGTCTCTGTCCAAATGTCGTTCAATTGCTTCCTTTAAATGTTTAAATTTTGAAATCTCTACCACTTCCTCTGGCAGCTCATTCCACATATGCGCCACACTCTGTGTGAAAAATTTGCCACTCAGGTCCCTTTTAAATAGAGTCATAGAGTCACAGAGTCATACACCACAGAAATAGGCCCTTCAGTCCAACCAGTCTATGCTGAACATAATCCCAAACTAAATTAGCCCCATCTGCCTGCTCGTCCCGTCTGCCTGGTTCATTTCCCTCCAAACCTTTCCTGTTCACGTACTTATCCAAATATCTTTTAAACATTGTAATTGTACCCACATCCACCACTTCCTCAGGAAGTTCATTTCACGCGAGAACTAAATGTGCTCCCTAGACTTGAAATCCCCCATCCTAGGGAAAAGACAACTACGATTAATTCTATATATAAGCCACATTATTTCATGAACTTCTATCAGGTCTCTCCATAACCTCTGACGCTCCAGTGAAAAACGTTTCACCCTATCCAGCCTTTCTTTATAACCCAAACTTCCTATACCCAGCAACATCCTGATAAGGGGTAGTAGGAACTGCAGATGCTGGAGAATCTGAGATAACAAGATGTGGAGCTGGATGAGCACAGCAGGCCAACCAACATCAGAGGAGCAAGAAAGCTGACGTTTTGGGGAACACCATGATAAATCTCTTCTGAACCCTCTCCAGCATGATAATATCCTTCCTATGACTGGGCAACCAGAACCGGACATGATATTCCAGAGGAGGCCTCACCAATGTCGTGTAAAACCTCAAAATAAAGTCCCAACTCCTATACTCAAAGGACTGAGCAATGAAGGCAAGCGTGCCAAACGCCTCTTTAACCACCCTAGTGATACAAAGTTCAAAGAACTATGTACCTGCACCCCTAGGTCCCTCTGTTGTATAACACTACCCAAGGCCCTACCATTAATTGTACAAGCCCTACCCTTGTTGTTTGTACCAGAATGCAATATCTCGCATTTATCCAGATTGAACTCCGTCTGCCATTTTTCAGTCCATTGATCCATTTGATCAAGATCCCTTTGTAATTTTAGAAAATTATTTTCACTGTCTACTATGCCACTAATTTTTGTATCATTAGCAAACTTACTAACCATATCTTCTATATTCTCATCCAAATCATTTAGATAAGTGGCAAACAAAAGAGGAGCCAGAACCGATCTCTGTGGAACAACACTGGTGACAGGCCTCCAGCCCAAAAAGCAACTCTCCACCACAACTCTCTGTTGCCTTCCATTAATCCAATTATGTGTCCAATTGGCAAGCTCACCCTGAATCCCACGTGACCTAATTTTACTAATTAGTCTATCATGTGGAACCTTGCCGAAGGCTTTACTGAAATCCAAGTAAACAACGTCTACTGCTCTGCCCTCACCTACTTTTTAGTAACTTCCTCAAAAATTCAACGAAGATTGTGAGACAGCATTTTCCTCACACAAAACCATGTTGACTATCCCTAATCAATTTTTACCTCTCTAAATGTCCATAAGTCCTATGTCTTATAATCACCTCCAACAATTTACCCACAACTGAAGTCAGATTTACAGGTCTGTAGTTCCCCAGTTTCTCCTTACAAACTTTCTTAAACAAACGTACAAAATGAATCAACCTCCAATCATCAGGCATCTCACACGTAGTTCCACATGATGCAAATATTTCTGCAAAGGGTCTCTCAATTTCCTCCTCACTTTCCGTAGCATTCTGGCATAGATTAGATCAGGCCCTGGAGATTTATTTGTAGAATCTTTTTGGGTTATCCTTAACCTTATTTACAAACGCTATCTCATATCCCCTCTTTGCCTTCCTGATTTCTTTCTTAAGAATGCCCCTACACTCTTTATATTGATTAAGAGATTCAATTGAACCAAGGTGTCTATATCTAAAATAAGATTCTCTTTTATTCTTGACTAGAACCTCAATATCTTTATTCATCCTGTGTTCCTTAATCTTACCAGCTGTACTCTTCACTCTAATAGGAAAATAATGCCTCTGAACTCTCGTCATCACATTCCTCAACACTTCCCAATTGTTAGACATCCTTTTACTTGTGAACAGTCTATTCCAATCAACTTTGAAAGTTCTTATCTCACACCATTAAAATTTACCTTACTCCAATTAAAAAACTTTAACTATTATGGAAGGCTTATCCTTTTCCATAATCATTTTGAAACTAACAGATTTATGATCGCTGGACCGAAAGTGTTCCCCCACTTTTACTTCCGTCACCTGCCCTGCCCTATTGCCCAAAAGAAGGTCTAGTTTTGCTCCTTTTCTGGTAGGAGGATCCATGTATTGATAAAGAAAATTTTCTTGAACACATTTGACAAGTTCTTCACCATCCAAACCTTTAACACTATGGTAGCTCCAGTCAATTTTTGGAAAATTAAAATCCTCCACTATTACTTTATTATGCTAACGTATATCTGAGATGCCCCTACATATTTGTTTCTCAATTTCCCCTCATACAATTGGGGGACCTAAAGTACAATCCCATCAAGGTGATGTTTCCTTCTTTAATTCTAATTTCTACCAATATATATTCATGGGACAATTTTTCAGAAATATCTTCTCCAGTTACAGCAGTAACATGTTCCTTAATCAGTCCCGCAACACTGCCACCTCTCCTCCCCTGCACCACACCACCACCCCAACCTCCCCCCGCCCCAACCGTTCCAACTGTCCAAAAACCTGAATCCCTTTACAATAATCAGGTCTTCAGCTATTGATTTATTTCCTTTACCTTCTTGTTCCTTCCCTCGTTTGAGTTTGGCATTTGGAGTAAACCAGACATTACTACTTTTAAGATTCTATTTTTTAATCTTCTATCTATCTTCTTATATTCACTGTTATGCTTTAATCTTTTTCGAAAAAATGTCACTCCAGCCATTGTGTACAATAATTTCTGGCTTCTCAATTTCACCTTTATATGCTTGAAATGTTTAGAGACATCCTTAATCCTAACACCAGGGAATTAACAAACCATCCTAAATTTACGCTCACTGCCACAGAATCTCCTGTCTGTGCCCCTGGCAGGAGACCCCCCCTATAACTTTAATTCTATTAAATTTAATCAAATGCTGCCTAACATAAGAATCATTCCAAGTGTCCAATAACTGACTGCCCTTTCTATTTTCCTCAGAGAGACTATACCCTTCAACTGTTCCAAAAACTGAATATCTATTTGATAGAGGAATAGCCACTGGAGACTTTGGAACTGCCTTCTTACCTTTCCCACAGTCATCCGTCTATCTGACTGATCCTGCTGTGTAATAATTTTTCTCAATTTACTAGCCATCTCACTCTGTACGTCCTATTTGCTATTAATAACATTAAGCCTAAAAAAAGGAACTTTCAATAACACCTGATATAAGAAATAAACTACCTTTTATTACCTACAGAAAATAATGTTAAAATGGAAAACATTTATAAATATATATATATCAACCATTTTCACCTCTCACCTTAAGTATAAGCCTTCTAGTTTTGGACTCCCCTACCCTGGGGAAAGGATCATTGCTATTCACCCTACTCATGCCCCTCATGATTTTGTCAACTTCTATAATGTCAGTCGTCAGCCGCTTCCACTCCAGGGAAAGAGGTCCCAGCCTATCCAGCCTCTTGTTATAACTCAAACCTTCCAGTCTCAGTAACATACTTGTAAATCTTTTTTGCACCATTTCCAATTTAATAACATCCTTCCTGTAGCAGGGGGACTAGAATTGTACGCAGTACTCCAGAAGTGGCCTAACCAATGGTGTCCAGCCAGCATTTCTTGCCAATCCCTAGTTCCCATTGAGAAGGTAGTGGTGAGTGTCATCATGTACTACTGCAATCCTTGGGGTGTAGGAGGTCCCATGGTGCTGTTAGGAAGGGATTTCAAGGATTTTGATCCATCTGAAGCTTAAAATGGGCCCAATCTCTGACACCACCACTGCGGATGTTTATATTAATGGCTCAGTTGCCAGATTTTTTAAACTCTGGACAAAGTAATGTAATTTCTGTCACTACGCTGGAGTGTGGAGATCATAATTCAATTTGCCAGTGCACTGACGGATCAAAACACTTATGTACTGCAGGGATAACACAGTGTGGAGCTGGAGGAACACAGCAGGCCAGGCAGCATCAGAGGAGCGGGAAAGTTGACGTTTCGGGTTGGGAAACTTCTTCAGAAATCCTGACATGAAACCTCAACTTTTCTGCTCCTCTGATGCTGCCTGGCCTGCTGCGTTCCTCCACTCCACACTGTGTTATCTCTGACTCCAGCATCAGCAGTTCTTGCTATGTACTGCAAGGATGTTGTCCTTTCTATAAGGTTTTACAGCAAAACTATTTTTGCTGCTCGAGATGTGCATTAAAGATCCTACCCCTCTAGTTGGGGGTAGAAGACACGATGGTACGGTGGCTCCGTGGTTAGCACTGCTGCCTCACAGCACCAGGGACCCAGGTTTGATCCCTGCCTTGGGTGACTGTCTGTGTGGAGTTTGCACATTCTCCCCGTGTCTGCATGGGTTTCCTCCCACAGTTGAAAGATTTGTGGGTTAGATGGATCGGCCGTGCTAAATTATCCACAGTATCCAGGGACGTGCAGGCTAGGTGGACTAGCCATGGGAAATGCAGAGTTATAGAGTAGGGGTGGTGGGTCAGGTGGTTATGCTCTTGGGAGGGGCAGTGTAGACTTGATGGGCTGGAAGAAAGCCTGGTTTTGAGAGGATGAGGAAGCCCCTATGTTAATGGCTACCTACTAGTGTTTTCAGAACAGAGCACTGTTCTACAGACTGCAGCATCAGTGAAAATAAAACACTCCAGAAGCTGCTGGACTCTCTCTGAAATTCTACATTCGGTAGAAATCCTTGTGAATATAACAGTTTCCAAATGCCAGTATTCCTGCCTACCTGCTAAATCTTGAAAAGCTGGATTGCATCCATGTTCTAGAGACTCAAATCCAAATTGGTTGGAAACAGAAGTGGACATCTATCATCAACCTGTGGCTGTCAGCCGTACAACATCATCAGCAAGAAAATGGGAGTGTGAAAAATCATCATATTTCAACCTTTGGCATACAGACCCTAACCCTAGAAGTTGTTTTATTTCCCTTTTGCCTGTTTAAAAACCATCACCTGCAAAGACCGTCTTTTTATGTAGTGTGCGTGTCTGTGTGGAATTAAAGAAAAATAGTTTTAATCCTGAATCACAGTTTTGGTGGTAGCCAGAATTTGGCATGATGCATGAATAAGCTACATAATGAAGGGATTAGTTTGAGTTCATTAAAGAAAACTAGTGGATATTTCTTTTATTTTGGGTAGTAATATTCAAGAGAAGCGATCATCACATTCACATGAAGAACAGCAGAACAGCAAGAGGAAGTTCTATCAAAAGAGGAGATTGTGTTCTGGAAAATGAATAAGGCAAAGGCTTTGAGTCCACATGAAATTGTTGCTGATGCATTTAAAGGCTAAAAAAGGGCTTTTAAGGTGGCAAAAAGTTTTCTACATCTTTCATCCAATCTGAAAACAGACAAAGCACCTTAGTTTGGAAAGATCAGCTGGGGGCGGTATGGTGGCTCAGTGGTTAGCACTGCTGCCTCACAGTGCCAGGGACCTGGGTTCAACTCCACCCTTGGATGACTGTCTGTGTGGGGTTTGCACATTCTCCCTGTGTCCATGTGGGTTTCCTCCAGGTTCTCCAGTTTCCTCTCACGGTCCAAAGATATGCAGGTTAGGTAGATTGGCCATGCTAAATTGCCCATAGTGTTCAGGGATATGGGTTATAGGATGATGGGTCTGGGTGGGATGCTCTGAGGGTTGGTGTAGACTTGTTGGGCTGAAGTGCCTATTTCCACACTGTAGGGATTCTATGACTACAGTCCCAACTAGAAACTTCCTATTCTCCACTCTCCCAGCAACCCTGTCATCTCCTGCAAAAGATAGAGGAAAGATAGAAAATTCAGGACCAATAAGGGCAGAACTAGGCTGGAAGATTCCTCACTGATCCTCTCAGCTGGTTGAACCCAATCCAGGAGATCACAGTGTTATCTATTAAAAACAATTGTCCATGATGTATGCCTCTGTCACATACCAGCTCTTGAAAGTAGAGAGATAATCTAGTCCATTCCAACTCACACAGGTCTTCCTGCTCCTCCCATACCTGTTAAACTGGCATCACAGGCTTGCTATCTATTATTTTGCTATTAAATCAGTTATCATGACTTTGTTAGGGAATATGAGGGAGTGGGAAGGAGAATAAGAAATTGGGAGTACTAACATGTTTCATTTGCAAGGCATGCTTTTGTGAGAGGATTCAAGATGTAGATCAGTGAAACATGAACCTGGTCACCATGGTCACCAGGGCTATGGGCCAAAAGCTGCATATTGGGATGAGTGTAGTCAGATCTTTGTTGTTTGGTGAGGACATGATGGGCTGAATGGCCTCCATCTGTCTATGAGTGGAAAGAAAGCATTGCGTTTCAGAACTGGTCTCAAATTGATTGAAAGGTGCTGGGAATAAGCCACGGATCACTGGGCCTGTACTGTAGACGTTAGCTGGTTGTAAAGTTGCTGGAACCGTTAGCTGTGGAGATGTAGAAAGAGGATAGAAGTCAGAAAAATGCAAACAGAGATTGAAGCCCAGCTAGGATAAAATGTTTAATAGCTGCTTCTTGAGGTTCAGTTATAGAGTCATAGAGTCATGCAACACTGAAACAGATCCTTTAGTCCAACTCATCCATGTTGACCAGTTTTCCAAACTAAACTAATCCCATTTACTTGCATTTTGGCTGCTTTCCCTCTAAGTCCTTCCTAATCATGTACCTGTCAAAATGTCTTTTAAATGCTGCAGGCGTACCTGCATTTATCACTTCCTCTGGCAGTTCATTCTACATACAAACCACCCTCTGTATAAAAAAACTGTAAATCTCTTCTGCACCCTCTCCAATTAATAACTTGCTTCCTATAGCAGGGCAACCAGAACTGTACACAGTATTCCAAGAGTGGCCTTATCAACGTTCTGTATAACCACAACATGACGTCCCAACTCCTACACTCAATAGTCTGAGCAGTGAAGGCAAGCGTGCTAAACACTTTCTTCACCACCCTGTTTACCCGTGATGCATTTTCATAGAACTCTGAACCTGCGTCCCTAAGTCCCTCTGTTCAACAACACTACCCTGGGCCCTACCTTTAACTGTGCAAGTCCTGCCATTATTCGATTTACTAAGATGCAACTTATCTTAAGTAAACTCCATCCGCCACCTCTTGGCCCATTGTAATCTTGGATAACCTTCTTCATTTGCACCAAGACTTGAAAAGAACTGGAAAGAAAGAAAGAAACCATTTTACATCCATAGTGGAGAAGGAAGGCAATCAATCTGCATGCAGTGAATTTTTTCAATTTGTAATTTAACTACCAATAAAACATCTGTGACGATGTGAGGGAAAAATATTGACCAGGACACAAAGAATCATTCTCCTGATCATCTTCAGATTGTTCCTGAGGATCCTTTAAACCCTTTAAAATGGCAACAGTGCCTCAACTTAATATCTTATTCTAAATACACTACGACCGAGGGTACAGTGCTTCCTCTGTACTGCTCTTAAGTAAAAGGCAATAAACTTACTTTACTGAACCTGGGGGCTCCAACTGTGGTGGTGGCCAATTGCTCAACTGTTTCCAGTTTGGTGCTAACTCTAGCACAGGAGTTAGTTTGACATTCCACACAGCTAGCACCTTTTCACATGCGTGACTTCGTAATTATAATCAACTTCACACGCAGTTGAGGAGCTGGAACAGTTACCTCGATATCTGTGTGCCTTCTTTAACTATTTTTTCAGCAGCAAGTATAAGGTTCCCTTGTTTCTTTATAGTTAAAAAAGGGTCATATTTCTACTTGATGTGAGGCTGAGTACAATGTGTTTTTGATGGTTGAAGCCAGAACTCACAGAGCTGGCTTTCTTTGGGGAGCTTACATTCAGATCTACTGGGACAGGAGCAACCTACGCCCTCAGGGGTCTCAAACATGGGGGACTTAGAGCTTCCTCCCAACCACACCACTATGGCCATACGCCACAATGTCTTTAACAGTTCAATTGGTGAATATATTAACATGAACATTTGGAGGCTCGCCTGCTTCAAGACAGTCTCTGATTGTAAACGTGAGGCTGGACTGAAACATAATGCTTTGGTATGTTTTTCCCTCACCCATTCATTAATGAAATTCTCACTGTGAATCTCCAAAAACTTCAACAGCTGTCTGCTAGATGTAGGCTGCTGTTTAAAGCCTTGCTATGCACCATTGAAGAACAAGTGAATGTGAGTGAGAAAATGCAACTGATAAATAGGAATGAGGAAGGGACGATTTTTACGTTTACTGCTTGGTTGGTAATCCTCAGAAAGAGAATCACAGACGTTCTAAAATAAGCAGGTAATTAAATACATCCAGTAATCACCAAGGCAGCAATGCTGACAGCATCCTCAGTGACCAAAAAAGAGAGAGAGATTGGAGTGCAGAAAAAGAAATTGAAAGAGGAGGCAGGGAGCAATTGAATAATGAAAGTGCATGAGACTGAAAGGGAAAGTAAATAAGAAAATGATCAACAGTAAGTGAAAAGAAAAAGAAAGACATCTACATAGGCAGTTTCATAAGTACATCGCATCCCAATTACACAAATGAAAGAATTTTAAAGTGTAGTCATTGCTGTAACATGGAAAATGCAACAACCAATTTATAGACAGGAAACTCCCACAAATAACAAAGTGATAGTGACAAGATCTTCTGTTTTGTGTGATGTCAATTGAAAAGCAAATAGTAATCAGGAATGAGTGAAGGAGAGTGTGGGAGTGACAGAATGACCAAGGAAATGAGTGAGAATGGGAGACAGTAAGGGAGATATTGAGTAACATTAATGAGAATATGAGATTGAGAGATAAAGTCAGAGAGAAATGTAGAGGATTGCTTTAAGTTTGTAATGTTTGTAATGTAATTTGTGTGCAGTGAATTTTACAGCCCACTTTAAATTTAATCTAATTTTTATTTTAATTGATTTTTAAGTTGTCCGAATATCTGAACTCCCTAAACCCATTATCATTCTGGTACCATCTATAAACTTAATATATCCATCCAAAGAAATTATGTTCAACACTGCATACAAGAATGATAGATTAATATGTATGTGTAAGTCCTCGAATTCCCTTGAAGTTACTGTCCTGAGAAAACTAAAGGTTTTATCAGTGTAAACAAGAGGTGACATTCTAGGTTAGGCAATGCATGTTAGGTGTGAGGCCTTGTTTAGAATCTGTTTGTGTTCTGATTTGGAGTCAGGCTGGTTTTATTTCTAAAGTGGGAATTTATAAAATGCCACTTTGACTGTCTATAAATGGTGCGCTTTTTGAACAGAATAGAAGGTATCTGCAAATACAAATTCACCCCATAGATTCACGTGTGTGTGTGTGTGTGTGTGTGTGTGTTTGTGCATGTTTGTTTTCTCAGAACAGTGACTTCAAAGGAATTAATATTAATCCTTTAAAACCTTCTAACTGCTTAAAGATTTAATATCATCTTATGTTTGTTTAGTACATCCTCATTAGTGGTGAGACCCTATGATCTTTAACTTATAAATTCTGTGTCTGATACCAGCTCTCTCATTAACACCTGAAGAAGGAGTAAGACTCCAAAAGCTTGTGTTTTCACATAAACCTGTTGGACTATGACCTGGTGTCATGTAATTTCTGACCTTGTTCACCCCAGTCCAACACCAGCACCTCCACATCATGACTACAAGAATGAGGTTTGATCAAGTCCCTGTTCAGTTGACACCTTGTCTTAGAGATGCCTTGATATAAAGATCAATATTCCATTAGCCATTTTGATTGCTTTATCCAAATATCAGTGTTGGATCATGTGATTGATATCAAGAGTTTTCTAAAGTTGGTTATCTGAAGGTTTTCATGGTCAGTCACTAACGTTAAATTAAATGTTTAAGGTCAAGCTTTGCAGAATAATGTCTTTTTTAAATTCATTCATGGGATGTGGGTATTGTTGGGTAGGCCAACATTTATAACCCATCCCTTCTAGCACTGGAGAAGTGATGGTGAGCTGTTGTCTTGAATCACTGCGTCTTTTGGTGTAGATACACCCACAGTACTGTTAGGGAGGGAGTTCCAGGATTTTGACCCAGTGACACTGAAGGAATGGTGATATATTTCCAAGTCAGGGTGGTGAGTGACTTGGAGGGGAACTTGCAGGTGGTAATGTTCACATATATCTGCTGCCCTTGCCCATCTAGTTGATAGAAGTCATGGTTTGGAGGGTGCTTTCTAGGGAGCCATGGTGAGTTACTGCAGTGCATCTTATAGATCTTATTCACTGCTGTTATCGAGCGTCAGTAGTAGAGAGAGGGAATGTTAAAGGGGTTAGATGAGGTGCCAATCAACAAGCTGTTTTGTCCAGGATAGTGTTGCGCTTCATGAGTGTTTTTCACACTGCACTCATCCAGGCATTGAGGAAGTGTATTCCGTCACATTCCTGACTTCTGCCTCGTAGATGGTGGGCAGGTTTTGGGGAGTCAGGAGGTGAGTAACCCTTAGCAGAAATTTCAATCTCTGATCTGCACTCAAGGCCACAGTATTGAGACTGTTAGTCCAGTTCAGTTTCTGGATTTTGGTGACCCCCAGGATGCAATAGTGGAGGATCCAGGGATGGTAATCTCAAGGGGCAATGGTTGGATTCTCTTCTATGGAGATGGCTATTGCCTGGCACTTAGATGGCTCATCAAAAGTCTTGGACTGAATTTTCAGGTTGTATACTTGAGAAGTGAGACAGGCCCTTTCCTGAATCCCAAACTCCATGCCTAATATACACTGATACTGCCTGGGATTTTATGTTTCCACACAGCGTTTGTGGTGCAGTTCGTGAACCATAATGAAGTATAAGAGGAGTATCAGTGTGGAGGCATGCAGGTTAGAACACAGGCCCTAGTTATAGAATTATAGAGTCAAACAGCACAGAAACAGACCCTTCAGTCCAACTCATCCAAGCTGACCAGGTTTCTCAAACTAAACTAGTCCCAGTTCTCAGACATAACAAGGTGTAGAGCTGGATGAACACAGCAGGCCAAGCAGCATCATAGGAGCAGGAAAGCTGACGTTTTGGGAGGCATCCTTAGAAGATGCTTCGCAGTGAGGTTGCGAAGCCTCTTCTAAGGATGCTGCCCGAAACGTCAACCCTTCTGCTCCTATGATGCTGCTTGGCCTGCTGTGTTCATCCAGCTCTATACCTTGTTATCTCAGATTCTCCAGCATCTGCAGTTCCTACTATCTCTGAACTAGCTCTCAGAGATACTGGCCCAGCTCCCAATATATAGGACAGCTAAATCTCACCCCTACGCCTCACACTCCATGACACTGCATGACCCATCATGTTCCCATGCCATTTCATGCCCCATGTGCACCCTTCACTCCATTCAAGAACCTCTACATCCTCAGTTACTTCATGGCCCTTCCAAGCCCCATCAGATCCCGTGTTCCATCCATGTAACCTGTGGATGCTCCACAGACAGTGAGTGACCCAGTAACTGTAATGTATCAGCCTTGTGAGCTATGCAATAAAAATAGGAATTCTTCCAAAGGCAGTAGCAGAAAATCTGTGATAATCTTGTTCAGAAATCACATTGGTGATGCAGAAACAAAAATTGTTCTCCTATAGACAAATATTTTTTAGGCAATCATTAATTACATAAGCATACAACCATATATATATACAGGACCCACAAAACAAGTATATGTTATTACATTTTCAGTAAGCTGTCAACTATTTCCAAATAAGTGTACCAGTATTCCAACTGCTGAGTTCAGTTCATTTATAGATTTTTGAACTCTGCCAAGCATTCATAATAGCCACAGCTATCAAACAAATGATTACAGCTAGGAGACTCTGAAGTTGAAAGAACAGATGGTGTTACATTTCCATTTCAAAGCATATTACCTGACATTCAATGGAAGGGAGAAGGTGCTTAGTATTTTTTTTAAATATTCAGCAAAATTTTTTAAAGCCAGAGTTGCCTGTATGTTAAAATTACAGAAGCAAACATGACATGTGATTTCACCAACACATCTTTGAAAATATCATGGCTCATTCATTGAAGGTAAGAGTACTGTAATGTATGTTAATGTCTATACAATCCTGGCCAATGCACTGGTCAAATTACATTGCAGAACTGAGTCTCATGATGAATAATCGCTTTATAAATGTATCCATACTACTAATAGTGTTATTTGAAAGTGTCAAAACATTTTATAATTACCGGTCAGAATGTTCCCAATTCTTTAACAGGCTTTCCTCAGTGAAATCTCCAAGGAGGTACATTTATTTAAGAGATTCTAAAATAAGCATAAAGATAAAAATAGTGCCTGGGAGGAAATACATTTTTTCTGAGCTCCTCAAAATGGGGACACAGATCTCAGAGGGGCACGTGTGCATTTTACACCCTGACTCAAGAAAGAGCTACACAGAAATGCTGTGGAGTTGGGAAAGCACAGGAATTTGTTGCCCCTGCATAAAAAAAGCATTTTGAAAGCTAATTCCCGCTCAGTTGAGTGCATGAAAATCCAATCCTAATCTAATGATTAAACTATTAGCGCAATGTGATTAGGATCAAATTTTACATGGGCAGTTGGAAGGATGGATGTGAGCTGAAAGACATTTTATAGGAACGGAGAAACATAAGAACAGGAGTAGACCATTCAGCCCATTGAGCTTGTTCCACCATTCAATGATATCATCTCTGATCTGTGGCAGCATCTGTGGAGAGAAAACAGAGTTAACTTTTCGGGTCCAAGAACCCTTCTTCAGGATCTTCTTTAGAAAGTTCTGAAGCAGGATCACTGGACGCAAAACGTCAACTAAATACTGAAAGAACTACGGATGCTGTAAATCAGAACCAAAAACAGAAATTGCTGGAAGAGCTTGGCAGGTCTGACAGCATCTATGGACAGAAATCAGCGTTAATGTTTCGGGTTGAGTGACATTTCCTCAGAAGGACCTGTTGACTTTCTCCAGCAGTTTCTGATTTTGTTTCAGAATTCCAGCATCTGCAGTTCCTCTATTTATATTGATGTGTAGAGCATTTAGCAAAGCTCAGAGTTAATACTGGGATAGGGTGGGTAAGGATAACATTGAAAGAAGGTTCAGAGCCAACATTTCGATTCTTTCTTTGACTTCCCTTTCTATTCAATGACGGCTGATCAACTGGTGCCTCACCACCTGCATAAACTCCATTTTTTTTTCCTGATCAAAATGAAACATTGCCATCCTGGTATTTTACTGAGAACCACTAATGCGCCCCCTTTCTTGTTACTGTACAAGTAGTTATTACATTTACTCAGAGAGTGCAAAACTATTTTGAATAGTTCATTGTGATCCCACTATGAAACATGACTTGCCTGTATGATTTAAGGTCTTACAGTACACTAAGTCTAGTATGTAGTGGAGTCTGTGTGAATCTTGCAGAAAGTATTTTCTCCTCAAATACCTCCAGTTTAGGTTCCAGGAAAAACAAAACACCATAAGGGCTTCTGTTTAAAAAAAAAATTAGAGAGACCCGTAATGAAAAGGGCAGCTTCAGTGCATAAAAGCTCAGCAATTTCTGACAGCACTGGAAACATTGACAGCCTAACATTCAACAGCCAACACTTTGAGAGATTTGAAATATCAGAACCAGTGACAGAGTTAGAAACAGGCAGCAATCTCTTGTAAGCCTTAGCATCAAAACATTTTTCACAAACTCAGGATATCACAAAGAACTTCACTTACTATTGAAAGTGCAGTTCCTGTTGTCTGCATTAACTCAGTTGCCAACTCATGCACAGCGAGCTCCAAACAACAGCAGTGGTCATATCATTTATTCTTCTTGGTGATGAGGAGTAAATATTATTCAGAAGACTGAGGGACGACCCTCCTGCTCTTCTTTGGCATGTCATGACACACACCAAGTACAAGGAGGACTTAACCCCAGGCCTTCCAGCTCAGAGGTAGGGACAATGCCACTGCACCAGAAGAGAACTCTGGCTCTTCATTGGAATTGAGTGCTTTTGTGTTTGCCTGAGAAAGCAGACAGGGCCATAGTCATTGAAACAACCCCTTAAAAGTTGCGCTGAGAAATTCTGAGATTGCAGACTTGCATGGCAGCCCACACAACATTCAAGGATGAATTGTCTCATTGTGTTGGGGCAATCCTTTTAAATTATTTTTCATACAGATATCTCCATGTTCTTTGTACTGTTCAAATGAAACAACACCACTAATTAATCCCCAGGTAGTTCCATCTAATTCCCCATTCCTCGTGTTTCACCTGGGAGACCTCAGTCTCAGTGTTAGCCTTTCTTACAGGTTACATCAAGCTGAAGTTAAAATTTGGAATTCTAACAGCTGTCATACGTGTCGTACGTCCACTCCGTCTGTACTGGGCTGTGATGATAAGTGATTCAAATTCCATGTATTTTGTTCTTTAAAGTAACTTAATATTGGACACTTTGTCCCATTTAATGTCCATCATGTTCCAATTGCATCTCTGGTGGAACTTGTCCAACTGTTTAATATGTCTTGGGTAGGTATTGCATGTCTCATAGACATTTTATAAAGAGATGTGATTTAAATATTACCTTTTAATAGGATTACCCACATAAACATATCTTGGACTTTTAAACAAACAACACTTTGCTAAGCAAAAGGAACAAGGTTCAACAAAAACAATGAGAGACCTAAATGACAGTATCATACAGCCTGGAGAGAGAGAGGTCACATTGGCCAGTTTTTGGGTAGAATTAGTCTATTGCATTTCTGAACTCAGTGGGAGAATTTGACTTGACCGAAGAACAACAGCCCTTTCTCTCTCCCCTTCTTTGCAAATCCTTTCAACAAAATGTGTGAGCTGAAAACACACCTTTTGGAAAGAATTCCCGAAGAGGATTTTCTTGGAAACTACCCAACTGTCTTCAGCAAAGGGAATACAGCCAGATGTAGCTGTTCCAGGAAGACACCTCTGTCCCAACAGCTTATGCAAACACAGACATGGAACACCATTTGGGACAACCCTCAACTTATCCTATTTTAATGCGTTGAACTTTTACAAGGATGAGGGGGAATCTGATTGAAGCGTATAAAATTCTAACAGGGTTAGTCAGACTGGATGCAAAGAGGAGATTTCTTGATTTCCCCTGGTTGGGGAGTATAGAACCAGGGGTCACAGTCTCAGGAAATGGAAACATTTCTTTACTCAGATGGTGGTCAGTCTGTGGAAATTCCTACCACAAAGGTTATGGAGGTTGAATCTCAATACATTCAAGAAAGAGATTTATATATGCATAAAAAGCATAAGGAATACGGACAGAAATCAGAAACTTGGCATTGACTTAGAGAATCAGCCATGACCATATTGAATGGAGGAGCATGCTTGAAGGGCTGAATGGCCTATTCCTGCTCCAAGTTTCTCTGTTTTGCTTTTGTCTTCCTGATTTCAATCCTGAACAGACCACTTCTACTTTTAAAATCTATCTCCTTGTTCTTTATTGTACCTCTGATGAAAATATATAATTTCACTGTAACTACCCTATAAAATCCTTAACTCATTTTCAGCAGCTCAATCCTCCAGTACTTCAGGAAATACAGTTCATATTGACACCACCAATCTTCACAAACTAACCCTTTCAGCCATGGTCTCAGCCTATCCCTCCCCTCCGTGGTCAGGACACCCTTGGCCCAGGATCCACAATATGAGACCAATGTCTGATGCTTGGCTGCGCGGGAGACCCTGAGCTTACTACAACATGAAAGATTCTAAAGCAACTTGTTATGGCCAATGCTGGGAAGATGTCGTTGGAGAATCCAGATAAGGGCTCTCCCATTTAAAGCAGAGATGAGGAAGAATTTCTTCTTTCAAAGGGTGGTCGGTCTTTGGAAGCCTTTTCCACAGAGCGCAATGCTGGCTGAGCCATTGAATATATTCAAGGCCGAGTTAGACAGAGTTTTGACTGACACAAAGGAGCCAGAGTTGTGGTGACAGGTTATGGGACAGTGCTATAAAGGCCATGCCAGGTAATCCACAATCTTATAAATGATAGAGCAGGCTCGAGGGGCTGAATGGTCTACCCCAATCCTATTTCTTATGAGCTTACGATCTCTGGAGATGTTACTGCTGATGCTAGTATGTTTATTCACAGCATTGTGGTGTGGCCACAAGCAGCTAGTGGGAAAAGCCCATGCTTCCCTGCGGTGCATAATGCCAACCGACTGTTTAAATAGAACATTCTGTTACCAAACAAAATAACATGCAGTGAATATTTTCCCTGGATGCAGTGAGAGACTCATAACTTATAGCAGAATGAGCCAATTAGTCTGTACAGTGTACTCAGTAAGCTGAGAGCCATGGTGGAGTAGAGATGTGCTGGAGCGTCATTGTGAGGTCAATCATAGAGAGGTTGCACCTACTGAGGTGTTCCTCCAAATGCTGCACTTTTGTTCCAAGATGTGATCATCTACTTGTGAAAATCTCTCCACAATCTCCACATTTGTCAAATTCTGGTTTATACCACATCCCCGATTTTCATGACTTCACTATTGGTGGCCATGCCATCAGCTGCCTGGGCCCCAGGCTGTAGAATTCTACATCCTCCCCGCTCTGCCTCCCCTGACCCCTACACACTGCCACCCTCCTACTCTATAGCATTCCTCCTTAAAATCCTAATGCTTGATCAACTCTTCGGTCATCTGTCTCACATTTCCTTCTGGGGTTCAGTATTAGTTTTTGCTTGGTAATCGCTTCTGCAAAGCTTAAGAGGTTGTTCTACCTTAAAGATGCTACTTCAATGCAAATCATTGTTTCCAACATTTCCCATGGGACCATTTCTCTTTAAAAGTGCATGTGAAGATGGGTCTGTTTCTCATTAACACATTTTGAGTGTTTTCTCTAGCTGAGCATTCAGGGACAGGAAGAGCATAGAATCCAGGTTCTGGCACTAATCTGGAGCTCATTGTCTGATGACGGTGGTATGGCTAAAAATGAAATAAAACCGATGGTAGGTCTTAGCCTGTTACTGTAGGTCCCAGTAAACCTGTAGGCACCAAACTGGACTGCCCTCAATAGAGTGAGATTAGGTTGGTGGCATCAGTAGCCAGGGGGCAGAGGATTATAAAATGGGTTTAGTGATTGGTTGGCTGGAAATGGGGTGAACAGAGAGGTGGTGAGTGAGGTCCTGGGTTGGTCACAAGCCAAAGCTTTTCTTGTTGGGCCCAGAACATAATCCTCTCTCATCCTGACACCAGAAGTTTAAGGAGGTCTGACAGCATCTGTGAAGGAAAAAAACACAGTTAACATTTTGAGTCCGGTGACCCTTTCTCACCGGACCCGAAACGTTGACTGTTTTTTACCTTCACACATGCTGCCAGACCTGCTGAGCTTTTCCAGCAATTTTGTTTTTGTTTCTGATTTACAGCATCCGCAGTTCTTCCGGCTTTTACCAGAAGTTTAAAAATGTGTTTCTACATATTAAGGTTCTGTTGTTTTTGACTGTTCTTCCCACAAGTTGTCTGGCCCAGGCCTGGAAAACTACAACTGTTTCTCTGTTATGGTTCCATAATTGAGGTGTTGGTAGATGTTCAGGATGTTCCTGGAGGCCAATTCACACATTTATAGAACGGTGTCACAGGAGGGGCCCCTCACTTGTACAGCATAGCCGGGTGAAACCACAGCCCACAGGACACAAATGGTCAATGTTTCTGGACATTACTGTGGCTGCAGGGTCATAATCTCCCCTTTACAGTTTAAACAACTCAAGCTGATCCCTGGAATCATGCGACTGTGCTCTAAACCAAAACTCAACTGAAGATGATACAGCCAGTTATGATCTGCCGCACGCTGCCTGATACAGATGTGGAAGTAAATTGAACAGCAACTTTCAATTGGGTATTAGATAAATATGCTAAAAAGAAAACTTTTGTGGGGCAGAACAGAATTGTCACGTTTCTATGGGTGAGAGCTTGCTGCGCATCCTCTATGTGTCACATTATAACAATGACAATACTTCAAAAATACCTCATTGGCTAAAGAACTTTGAGATGACCAGTAGTTGTGAAAAGTGCTATATAAATGTAAATCTTTCCTTTGTTTATTTATGACTTTAGACCCAGAGCAACATGGTTGACTCTTAACTGCTCTCCGAAATAGCAAGATACCCAGTTGTACTTTCTCAAGAACAAGTAATAATGGGAAATAAGGTGCTGCTCTTGTCAGAGACACTTGGATCATAGACACATAAAAATAGGAGCACGAGTAGGCCATTCGACCCTGCGTGCCTGTTCCACTATTCAATATGATCATGGCTGATTATCCAACTCATCCCCCTGTTCCTGCTTTCTCCCCATAGCCTTTGACCCTTACAGCCTTAGGAATTATACTCCTTCTTGAAGGCACAATGCCTCAACTGCTTTCTGTGGCAGTGAATTCCACAGGCTCACCACTCTCTACGTAAAGAAATTTCTCCTCGTCTCAATCCTAAACGGTTTACTCTTAGAATATGACTCCTAGTTATAGACTGCCTGATTATAGGGAACATTCATCCTGCATTTACCATGTCAGGTCCTCCACAGGATCCCGACAGTGCGAAAACAGGTCATTTGGCCCAACAAGTCCACACTAACCCTCTGAAGAGCATCCCACCCAGACTAATCCCCCTACCCTATCCTGTATTTCCAATGGCTAATGCACTTAACCTACACATCTCTGAACACTACGGGTAATTTAGCATGTCTAATCCACCTAATCTGCACATCTTTGGACTGTGGCAGGAAACTGGAGCACCTGGAGGAAACCCACGCAGACACGGGGAGAATATGCAAACTCCATACAGATAGTCACAGACAGGTGGAATTGACCCCATGTTCCTGGTGCTGTGAGGCAGCAGTGCTAACCACTGAGCAGCTGTGCCATCCCATGAAGATTTTACAGGTTTCAAATAGATCCCTCCCCCCATTCATCTAAAGTCTAGCGAATATAGTCATAAACAATCCAGTGTCCCTTCATTTTATCAGCCCTAGAATCAGTCTGATAAATCTTCATGGCACTCTGTCCGTAACCAGAACATTCATCCTCAGAAAGGGAGACCAAAACAGCACACCATATTCCAGATGTGATCTCATCAAGGCCTTGTACAATTCCAGCATAACATCCCTGCTCCTGTACTCGAATCCTCTTGTTATGTAGGCCAGGGACAAATTTATTAATAAAACTGGAAGAACTGCTGTAAATCAGAAACAAAAGCATAAATTGCTGGAAAAGCTCAGCAGGTCCAGTGACTCTTCCTCAGAACTCTGATTTCTCTTCCTCAGACCTCTGATTTCTCTGACTTCTGATTTCTCTTCCTCAGAACTCTGATTTCTCTTCCTCAGACCTCTGATTTCTCTTCCTCAGAACTCTGATTTCTCTGACTTCTGATTTCTCTTCCTCAGAACTCTGATTTCTCTGACTTCTGTCCACAGATGCTGCCAGACCTGCTGAGCTTTTCCAGTAATTTCTGTTTTTGTACAAATTTAAATATGCCTATTTAGGTAAGCAAGGAGAGTGCAGGGAGGGTAGAGACACAGGGTCAAATGATGAAACATCCAGCAATAAATTCAGGGTGAAGGGAATTCTACTCCCAGGAGGCTGCATGGCTGTGAGAAGGGGAAAGGAGGTGTCTCAATGTGATGCTCCTGTCCATTTGAGTGAAGGCTAGCCTTGATGAGCCAGCAGTTGAGTCCAATTGACCCTGATCAAGCGGATAATAAAATCAGACTTTATTTCACACATTAATGTACATATCAATTATAAATTTCAGCAATTACATTTGTTTCATAAGAATACATTAATTTGATTTAATTCCTTCCCTTAAGCATCCCCCACTGAAACCTGGTTATTCCCACTGTAAGCTGGTAAAGTGGAGTGAAGAGAGGTTGGAGTCACAAGACCTCACATCAATAAAAAACGATGGTGAGAATGTTAAAATCTAGGATAGCTGAACCATGAGCCTTTGTAAATCAGCATGCACAGAGGTGAACAGATGTTGATAGATAATAGCATGTGGGCAGCAAGAGGATTGGTGTTTCTGAGATAACAAGGTGTGGAACTGGATGAACACAGCAGGCCAAGTAGCATCAGAGGAGCAGGAAAGCTGACGTTTCGGGTCTGAAGAAGGGTCCAGACCCGAAACGTCAGCTTTCCTGCTCCTCTGATGCTGCTTGGCCTACTGTGTTCATCCAGCTCTTCACTTTGTTATCTCAGATTCTCCAGCATCAGCAGTTCCTATTATCTCTGGACTGGTATTTCGTTGGCTCTTAGTTCTGCATGAAGAGGTGGAAGTTGGTGCGTGTGAACTCCTGATGGATGGTGTTCAGGAAGTTGTCAGACTCCTCTGGGATCTCTCGGACCACCGTCTGCCTGGGGAGGCAGCCCTGTTCCGGGGTGTAGGTGAAGGTGAAGGTGCTGGAGAAGATGATTCCATCACTTCTCATCAGAGAGAGGGGAACTGTGATGGGCTGTCGAAGCCAACGCCACTCACTGCTGTACGCACAGATATCGGGCACCACACAGATCACCGATTTGGGATTCCTGTCAAGGGAAGACATTGGATAGATGAGAATTCGGATCTTCCAATTCCCATTTCTGGCTTGCTGTAGCCCTAATCCCTCACTGACTCAGAAATCACAGTACCTTGTTAAATTTCTTCAATTAAACTTCTTTCTAGGGCCTCAGGTTATTACTTCGGATGTTAGTAACTTTACAGATCATTCATTTTTACAGAAGATGGTGGCATCATGATAGTGTCACCAAACTGTAATCAAAAGAACCAGACTAATTCACTGGTGAGATGGCAGCTAGTGGAATTTAAATTAAATCTTTCAAAGAATTGAAATTGAATGTCTCGCTAATGGTGACCATGCAACCATCTGCTATTAACATAAAAACCCATCTGGGTCACTAATCTCCTTTAGCAAAGGAAATCTGTCATCTTTTTCTAGTCTGGCCTACATAAAACTCTAAACCTACCACAATGTGGTTGATTGTCTTAAAGGGCAATTAGGATGGGCAATTAATGCTGATCACACTAGCAATACCCACACCCCATGAATGAAAATGAAGCAATATTCTACATGCCTCACCCCAATAACTCTGTTCCTTCAAGTGGGTGTTTTTTTTTTAATTCATCGCTGGCTAGGCAGCATTTATTTCCCATCTCTAATTGCCCACATTGCTGTGGGTCTGGAGTCACATGTAGACCAGACCAGGTAAGGCTGACAGTTTCCTTCCTAAAGGACATTAGTGAACCAGATGGGTTTTTCTGACAATCGACAATGGATTCATGGTCATCACTAGAAATTTATGGAATTCAATTTCCACCATTTGCCCTGGCGGGATTTGAACCCAGGTCCCCAAAACATTATCTGGGTCTCTGGATTAACAGTCCAGAGATAGTACCACTAGGCCGTCACCTCCCCTGTCACAGGGGGCTCAGTGGTTAGCACTGCTGCCTCACAGCACCAGAAACCCAGGTTTGATTCTACCCTCAGACAACTGCCTGTGTGGAGGTTGCACATTCTCCCGGTGTCTGCATAGGTTTCCTGTGGGTGCTCTGGTTTCCTCCCACAGTCCAAAGATGTGCAGGCTAGGTAGATTGACCATGGGAAATGTGGGGTTACAGGGATAGGGGAGGGGTGGGATGGTCTTCAAAGGGTCGGTATAGACTTAATGGGTTGAATGGCCTGCTTCTACACTGTAGGGATTTTTGATATGAATGTATATATGTTGTATACACATATCTTTACATGTTCACATACGTTAGACATTGAGGCAATGATTTAAAGTTATCAAAGGGCTTCAGGCCAGCAGTACCAAACAGGCCCTGAGCGAGTCAGCTGACTTATCACCAACTTTACTTTCTATGAGTTTGGAAATAATTGCCAATGCTTTTACTTTCCAATCGAGTGAATCACCAGCAATACTGATATTATGTTGTGTGTTTAAAGTTTGAATAATCACACTTCAAGCTTGAAGTGACAACTCTAACTAGTTGTCTATTGGTTCAGCTATACATTACATGCTTCTTAAGTGTGACTGTGAAGAATTTCCTTCTGAAACACTTATACATAACACTTTAGTTCTATATAATATTGTTATGTATTACACTGTACTTATGATGCATTGCATATAGAACATATATAACAAAGCGCAAGAAACTAATCTCAAAAATAGTTTGAGCTTTGTTCTATTATCTGCAATGGAAAGAAGATTGAGTGCAGCCAAAAATTAGCTCTTAATTTGCTACAAGCCCATTTCAAACCACTTTCATACCCAGTTGTTTCCATATGTCAGAGAGTCCAGAAGTACAGTCCAGGGGCTCTTGTGGTTCAGAGGTAGTGTCCCTATCCCTGGTCTGTGAGGCCTGGGGTCAAGTCCCACCTGCCCCAGATGTGTGTAATAACATTTCTGAACAGGTTGATTGGAAAAACAGGTATTTTGTTTTTAAAAAGCCAAAAACACAATAGGGAGTTCAGGTGAAACATCTTTACAAATGGAGTGGACAGAAAGGGGAATTCAGGGAACTGAATTGAACAGATGCATTTAAGAAGAAGCTAAAGAAACTCAAGAGGGAGAAAGGAATAGACCGTTATGCAGACAAAGAGGGAAAAAGTGCAAAGAGAAGGCTCTTGCAGAGCATGACAAATGAATTAGGAGCGAGAGTGGACCACTTGTTGCTTGAGTTGGCTGTACTGTTTGATAAGATCATGAATGATCTGATTGTAACTCCATTTTCCTATCTATCCCTATACGTCAAACAAGAATCCATTGAAATCAGCCTGAGAGATATTCAATGACGCTGCTTCCAACTGCTCTTGGGGAACAAAATTCCACAGGCCAGTGATTCTCTGAGAGAAAAAGAAGATCTCCTCATGTCTATCTTCAACAGGAGATCCCTAATTTGGTTCCCCTCATTATAGACCCTTGCATAAATGGAAACATCCTTTCAGCATCCCTATCTCATGTTTCAATAAGATCACCTCTCATTCTTCTAATGGACACCATCAACTCAGGATTACGTCAAGAGAACTTTCTCTGAGCTAATTCTAATGTGATCATATCTTTTCTGAAGTAAAAAGCAAGCACCAGCATGATGGACTGAACAGTATTGCACAACTGTATGAACATAAAAGAATTTAGGTTCTAAAAGCACATGTCAGCTCAAGATGTATGTAGGTACAGTCTAGTGTCTAATAGTGGTCTTACCTGTACATAGTTTCTGCCTCCACATCACCAAACCACACTTTCAAATTTGGGCTGAAGCTTTCCCCTTGTACTTCTAACATTGCTATATCACCTCCTCCATTCAGCTTGGGAAAAGACAGAAGAAATTGTAATTGGAATTGAAACATGGTCTACAAAGTTATTAGGGGTCAGGCACAAACATCAGGATCTTGCAGTGTGCGCATTCTCTTTCAACCATGTGACCAAGAGGCCAAAGTACCATCTCAAATAAATTAGAAAGCTCCTTGCTCCAAACATCACCGTTTTTCAATTGTTGATTTTCCTCAATTGAGTCTTTACAAAGGATACCAAGGCCAAAGTGAAGAAATTTATGGAGATGACACCATGCTCAAGACAAGCTGAAAATGTTTGATCTTTAACAAATGTAAGCGAGATCTAAAAGAGGCCAGTTTTCAAGTGAAATTTCAAACTGAGGTCCTGTTAGCCCTTGAGGAGGAGTATAAAAGATGCCATGGCAGTACCATAACCAGAGGAACTACTCTATTGTACCCTGGAACATGCTTGGCCCGTAGCCAACATCACTGAAAAATGGATGATCTTGATAGTTATCTCATTGCTGCTTGTGGGATCTGTGTGTGAAGATTGGCTGTGCATTTACAACACGTCCATAGTGACTATATTTTGTGAAGTACTGCATTGACCTTGAAGATACAGGAGTCGTCCCTCTGCATTGAAAAGTTGCATATGTCCCTCTGTTTTTAAGAAGGGCAAAAGAGGAAGACGAAGGAATTACACACCAGTTATCCTAACATCTGTGGTGGGGAATTTGCTTCAGACTATAATCAAGGGTGTAATAAATGAACACCTTAAAAATTTCCAGTTAAGCAGGTAGAGCCAGCATGGATTCATGACAGGTAGGTCATGCCTGACAAATCTCAGTGAATGTTTGAGAAGGTGACTAAGATAGTGGACAGGGGAGTATCCATGTATATTAAAAAAAACTGCGGATGCTAGAAATCCGAAACAAAAACAGAAATAGCTGGAGAAACTCCAGCTATTTGGGGCGGCACGGTGGCTCAGTGGTTAGCACTGCTGCCTCACAGCACCAGGGACCCAGGTTTGATTCCAGCCTTGGGCATCTGTCTGTGTGGAGTTTGCATGTTCTCCCTGTGTCTGCGTGGGTTTCCTCTGGGTGCTCTGGTTTCCTCCCAGAGTCCAAAGACGTGCAGGTTAGGTGGATTGGCCATGCTAAAATTGCCCATAGTGTTCAGGGAGGTGTGGGTTGTTGGGTGGGATGCTCTGAGGTTCGGTGTGGACTTGTTGGGCCGAAGGGCCTGTTTCCACACTGTAGGGGATTCTATGATAACTCAGCAGGTCTGGCAGCATCTGTGGAAAGAACAGAGCTAATGCTTTGAGTCCAGTGACCCTGAACGTCATGCCCAAAATTCATTGAGATTGGGGTGTGAAGGAATAAAACTGAGACCTTTGCTGAGTACAGATCATTCAGCATCAGAGATTGGAAGGTCAGAAGGGATAGTAAATACTCAGCAGGAGATGGGGTTAGGAGATGGAGTCATAGGGGAGGGGAGGAATGCCCCAGAGGGGTGTGTTATCTCTGAGTTGTTGCACCTAATGTTCCTTCAATGCCTGAAAAGAAGATGTTTATCGTTAGAACAAGCTGAAGGATAAAGGAGGGGGGAGTTGGGGGGATGGTTTGCAGGGCAGCTCTGAGCCAGCGTGAGGCGGTGCTGATGGAGAGAAAGCTCGAGAGTGTGCACATGACAATGCATAGGCACTGAGTGTGGATCCCGGGATGTGACAAGAACAGCTCTCTGAGGAATGTTGTACATCACGGAGATACCTGCGATCCTGGGTGGATTCAAAACATGGAGGACAAAACTCGAATTGGAATGCACATGGGGTGAGTCTGAGCCAGAGGCTGTCACTGAGGAAGGTGATATAGCTGTGGAAATGAGTATTGGCAAATACTTTGTCAAACCCCAGGAGCAACAATGAAAGTAAAGACAGGGATCAAGACAAATGATTAGAAAGGAAATCCTGTCAGATACAGGAGTAGAATATCTTCAAGGTAGGCATATCTGTAAGAGATGTGGTAGTGAGTTAATCACTAAACAAAAAAACTAAAGTACTGCAGATGCTGAAAATCAGAAACAAAAACAGAAACTTTAGCCTGAAATATTAACTCTGCTTTCTCTCCACAGATGCTGCCAGACCTGTGAGTGTCTCCAGCCATTTCTGTTTTTGTTTCGGAATGTCTTTGGATGTTGTTTATTTGGACTTCCAAAAGACATTTGATAAAGTCCCACATAAGTATCTGTTAACAAAAGGTAGAAGCTCATGGAATGGAGGCAAATTACGGATATGGCTGGGAAACGGGTTGAGTGGCAGGTAGCAGAAAGTCGGTATAATGGGTAGGTGCTCAAATTGGCAAGAGGTGACCAGTGGATCAAGGATCTGTGTCAGGGCCTCAATTATTCATATTATTTATTAATTATTTGGAAAAAGGCATAGAAAATTATACATTCAATTTTGCTGATGAGATAAAATTAGACAGCATGGTAGACATTGTAGGTGATAGCATAAAATTACAAAGGGATATTGATAGACTAAGTGAATGGACAAAATGCAGCAGATGTAAGTCAGTGTGAAGTTATCTATTTTGGCCAAAGAAGGACAGATTAGGGTACTTTCTAGATGATATGAAGTTAAACACAGTGAATGTCCAAAGAAACTGGGGAGGGGGGTGGTGGGGTTCGGCTGCAAAGAGCTTTAAAATATCACAAACAGGTGGAGAAAATAATCAAGACAGCCAATGGAATGTTGATCTTTATATGGAGTACAAGAATGCAGAAGTTATGCTGCAGTAATACCCAACCTTGATTAGACCCCATTTGGAGTACTGTGAGCAGATCCAGACACCACACCTTAGGAAGGATATACTGGCCTTGGAAGGAATACAACACAAGTTTACAAGAATGACTCCTGAACTTCAAGGGTTGAGTTATCAGGAGAGATAATATAAATTAGGCTGCTTTTCTCTAGAATCTAGAAGGTTATAGGATGGGCTGATCAAGAAAAGACAGAACCTTCTGAAGAAGGATCCCAACCAGAAACGTCAGCTTTCCTGCTCCTCTGATGCTGCCTGGCCTGCTGTGCTCATCCAGCTCTACACCTTGTTGTCTTGGTACCAGAACTGCAGTGTTTCTCCAGCACTCTGTTTTTCATTTCTGCAACATTGACATGGGGCCTTGAACTGGTTTCTCAGTTTGAATAGCTAAGTGATGGGACAGGGCAAAGTGTTAAATACCATCAGGCATCCTGTGACATCACAACAAAGATCTTACCTCCAGACTATTGATGATGGGAATAGGAGTGACAGGAATGTGAAGCTGTGCCAGGCTCTCACTAAATGTGTATTCTACAGTCTCGGTGCCAATAATTGTCCAGCAAGCGCCGTCATTCAATACTTCCCTGTTGACGTCCTTGGAGCAAGGGGTCGCCTTTGAAAGATCACATGAAAGCACAAGTTTGAGTTCCTGAACAAAATGTCTCCTGTTAGTTGTGATTCCACAATTGGACAACACTTGCTGAACAATCCTAAGTGTTCTAACAGCTGCACCAATAATCAGCTTAAGGTAAGCAATTGAGCTCAATATAGATCATTAATGCTTGCTAGAAGTGATATACACTCCTACCTAGTGGTCTATTATCTGAAAACTAAAGGAATAGATCAAACGTTGTGCCATGTTTGAGATACCGACAGTGTGAGGAGTCCACCAGTCCCTATTATTTTCTCCATGATAATGTCTCAGCCAGTCAAAGTCAATGTGTTATCCAATTAGTGTCCTTTTCTCCTGTCTCATAAATTGCATAATCATTTGAAATTTAGCTTTGTTGCATTTGTCCTGATAAATGCAAGACAGAAAACTTTAGAAATTTGTCTCTTTTTCAGTAATTTTCAAGTCAATTTCTTGGAGGTGTATTAAATTATTTCCCGTTACTTATTTATTCAATCTTGTAGAGACTGTCCAACCACCAATCCATTACTATCCCACACAAAGGTGATATAAAGAACAAAAACAAAGAACAAAGAAAATTACAGCACAGGAACAGGACCTTTGGCCCTCCAAGCCTGCGCCGATCCAGATCCTCTATCTGAACCTGTCACCCATTTTCCAAGGATCTGTATCCCTCTGCTCCCTGCCTATTCATGTATCTGTCTAGATACATCTTAAATGAGGCTATTGTGCCCGCCTCTACCACTTCCGCTGGCAATGCTTTCCAGGCACCCACCACCCTCTGCGTAAGGAACTTTTCATGCATATCTCCCTTAAACTTTTCCCCTCTCAACTTGAAATCATGACCCCTAGTAATTGAGTTCCCCCAACTCTGGGAAAAAGCTTCTTTCTATCCACCCTGTCTATACCTCTCATGATTTTGTAGACCTCAATCAGATCCCCCCTCAACCTCTGTCTTTCTAATGTAAATGATCCTAATCTACTCAACCTCTCTTCATAGCTAGCGCCCTCCATACCAGGTAACATCCTGGTGAACCTCTTCTACACCCTCTCCAAAGCATCCACATCCTTTTGGTAATGTGGCGACCAGAACTGTACGCAGTATTCCAAATGTGGTTGAATCAAAGTCCTATACAACTGTAACATGACCTGCCAACTCTTGTACTCAATACCCCGTCCGATGAATGAAAGCATGCCATATGCCTTCTTGACCACTCTATCCACCTGCGTTGCCACCTTCAGGGTACAATGGACCTGAACATCCAGATCTCTCTGTGTATTAATTTTCCCCAGGGCTTTTCCATTTACCATGTAGTTCGCTCTTGAATTGGATCTTCCAAAATGCATCACTTCGCATTTGCCTGGATTGAACTCCATCTGCAATTTCTCCGCCCAACTCTCCAATCTATCTATATTCTCCTGCATTCTCCAACAGTCCTCTTCACTATCTGCTACTCCACCAGTGTTAGTGTCATCTGCAAACTTGCTAATCAGACCATCTACACCTTCCTCCAGATCATTTATGTATATCACAAACAACAGTGGTCCCAGCACAGATCCCTGTGGAACACCACTGGTCACAGTTCTCCATTTTGAGAAACTCCCTTACACTACAACTCTCTGTTACAATGATTAATTTAATCTCCATGTTGAAGGTTAACCTTCCACCTGGTACAACTCAGGAGAAATGCCATGAGGAGGAAAACACATTTTTAAACCTAATTCTTCAAACACTCATGATGGATAATGACAAAAAAAGTGGAGATGTCATGTTAAAGACTGTGTGAGTCAAAGATTCATCCAATCAAGAAGGAAAGTCTTCCACTTGGTGTAGAAGGACAAGACACTCTGAGGCTGGATATCTAGGCGACCAGGATATCTGAGAGAATGGGTTCAAATCCCACTCTAGTAGCTGGTGGAAATTGAAATCAAATAATGAACCTTTAAAGAGACAGCAGGAACCGCAGATGCTGGAGAATCTGAGATAACAAGGTGTAGAGCTGGATGAACACAGCAGGCCAAGCAGCATCAGAGGAGCAGGAAGGCTGA
>JAHRHZ010000088.1:508716-670118 GCA_024137785.1 Ginglymostoma cirratum
TCAGCCTTCCTGCTCCTCTGATGCTGCTTGGCCTGCTGTGTTCATCCAGCTCTACACCTTGTTATCTATTATCAATGAATCCATAAAGATGGTTCCAGTGAAGGCAACACTGAAACCATCATGAATTGTTGTAGCAACCTATCTGGTTCAGTAAAGTCCTTTTGGGAAGAAATCTGCCATCCCTACCTGGCCTGGCCTACATGTGACTCCAGATCCAGAGCAATGTCAGTGATTCTTAACCACCGTCTCAAATGGCCGAGCAAGCTACTCAGTTCAAAGGCAATTGGGATGGGGCAACAAATGCTGACCTTGCCAGCGACACCCACATCCCACTACAGGATCAAAAAGAAGCTGGCCAGTCAATCCTCAAGTAGTCCAACTCATAATTCAGGAATAGAGAGCCCTGGTGACATTACCTGGAACTGTATGATGTTCTCATTGGAGAGACACAGATACATCCTGTTGGTGTCCTTGATGTGAAAGGCGCACTTGTGAAGTTGAGAGACAGGTTCATCCACATCCAGCACAGCATACTGCTTATTGACCTTCCGAATGATCTGTCCATGCAATTAACACAGTGAGAAACAAATTACTGCTCAAGTATGGCAAACATACACCAATTATTAGCTCAAAAATATATCACTATCTACCACTTCCATGAATACTGGTTAACAGAGAGCCATGTTGCCAAAGCTTTTTGACTTTCATCCATCAGGACAAACACAGAATGCCAAATTTCGAACAACCACAACAATTTTCACTATGGACAAAAGGGAGTTTGGGGAGCCCATACTTCCCTGTTGCTTTGCCCATGGCAACCCATCAGCTAAGCAGGCATGTGCTGGCTAGGTGGATTAGCCATGGTAATGCTAAAGTAGGGGAATGGGTCTGGGTAGGGTGCTCTTTGGCGGGTTGGTGTGGTCTCGATGGGCTGAATGGCCTGCTCCCAAACTGTAGGGATTCTATGATTCTATGAAAATCACGGTTAATGAGTTCCTTGAGTAAATAGCAAGCATTGTGGATAAAGGGGAACGAATAGATGTGCTGCACTTAGATTTTCAGAAGGCCTTTGATAACGTGCCACATCAAAGCTTATTACGGCAAATAAAAGTTCATAACATAGGGTGTAATATACTGACACAGGAAGAAGATTGGCTGGCTAGCAGGAAGCAGAGAATAAATAAATAAATAACTGGGTCATTTATTAGTTGGCAAGATTAATGACAGTGCTGGGGCTTCAAATTATTGCAATTTATAGAAAGGACTTGGATGAAGGGACAAAAGGGATGGTGAATATCTCATCCAAACACCAGATAATGTTCTGGAGACCTGGGTTCAAATCCCACCAAGGCCAATGGTGGAATTTGAATTCAATTAAAAAATTAAGAGTATAACAATGACCATGTAACTATTACCAATTGTCAGGAAAATCCATCTGGTTCACTCATGTCCTTTGGGGAAGGAAACTACCATCTTTACCTGGTCTGGCCTATATGTAACTCTGGACCCAAAAGCAATTTGGTTGACTTTTAACTGCCTTCTGGGCAATTAAGGATCAGCCTCATTGAACTTGAATAATCTTGTCCTACAATGTGTATTTTTATTAAAATGGTGAAGAATGCAATAGTTTATCAGACACACTCATTTGAGGCAACATGTTAAACCAGAAGGGGGCAGAAAAAAGCAGCAACAGTGAGGATGACTGGACTTCAATCTGGACATAGGCCACCAGAAGTAGGTCATACCATGCTCGGTAAGGAGATTCCCGACGTAGTGCATACTAATTTGACAGCTGATCCATATCGGATGTATCCATCCCTAGGACAGAAATCACCTCTCGGACATTGGTCATTCTCTGCTGAGGAAACACGAGCGTTAGGGATAGACGTGAAGGTGACACAGCAAGAAGTTCCGCCATTACCCAGCAACGATTTCAGGGAATGCTCCAGCGAGGAGGGAGGCCATTCAGCCTATTGTATCTGTGCCAGCTCTTTAAACAGGTATCCACTTTGTCCCACCAACAACCCCCTCCATCTTTCTCCCACCATTTTGTTTCCCCTCTTCAACTTGGAAATTATGTCTGAGTCTGCTTCTATCAGGCAATGCATTCCAGATTGTAGCAACTCACTGTGTAAACTTCAATCCCCTCACCTACCCTCTGGTTCATTGTCAATCATTTTAAATCTGTGGCCTCAAGCAACTGACTTTCCTGACCCTGAAAACATACCTATACTTAGTCTAGGAACCTTTCATAAACTTTGAATCCCTAATAAATCTCCCTAGCACCCGTCTCTCTAAGGAGAACAATTTTAGCTTCCAGTTTTTCTGTGGAAGTGAAGTCTTTTGACCCTTTTCTTCTCTGAGGCAGTCCCTTAGGCCAGAGTGTGACTCATTTTCACTTGGAGACAAGAGGTTGTGAGTTGACTCGAATCCAATGCATGATCTACAGACTTTGCAGCATATGAGGCAATGTGATACCCTGATATTCTAAGTCCCAAATTTCATCTTGACCAGGTAGTTGGGCAGGAACTCTTTTGTTTTCAACGTGGAGTGGTCATTGCTGCTGTGAGGCCCAGTGTCTCAGCAGGGTAGGACCTTGATCTAATATCAAAGGGGACCCCAGACGATCGGAGGCCAGGCTCTGCTCTGAGACATCATCGTGACCTGTGCACAGGCAGGAGCTGGAGACCAATGGTTCCAAACCATGGGTTGTAACCCCCCCATTCCACCAATGGGGCAGCGCAGGTCAAATTTGGGGGTCACCAACTTCCTCCTTCTCGGACAACTGCATAGAAGAGAAGTGCTCAGCCCCAAGACATTGACAGGACATTGGAGATCAACCTGAGCACCTTCCCAACAGTGCCCCTTTGCAGTGGTTCAGAGCAATATGGCAGAGGAATGGGAAGGGATCACAAGCCCCACGGTCAGCTCTGATCCCGCAAGTGCTGTTAAACAGCCAGGCTTCTGAGGGATGTTACTGAGTTTAGTAGCACAAATAGAACTTTATTTGGAGCTCCTTTACCACACGTGTGGGAGAGGCCAGAAACCACTCCAAATCTGGCTTTCACGTGGGGCTCAGCTGCCCTCTTAATCACAGCTCAGATCGGAGGAGAGGTCAGTGACACTCTACCTTTCCCAATAAAGGACAGGGTATTGATACATTCCGCATTACAATGTTTAGTGCCATATCTCATCTGACTGACACATCCAATCCTGTGATTACACAACGATGGACAACTTCATGGTCCAACTTAGGTCCTCCCACCAGCTCATGATGTTGGCCCTATCACCTGTCCTTGGGCCCTGACTACTACTGACCACATTCTAACACCAATTGTAATGTCTCTTCCCAGACCTTTGCCAGCCGCATTGTACAGTTGCATATTACTGACCACTTTTTAAATTCGATCATGCAATTCATTATCCTTGTTGATCTTAGTACAGATGATCAAAAAGGATGTTATTTTCTACCAGTTGTTATACTATTTGTAAAAGAAGCTCAAATATAAAGTTATACACAGTTAAACCTAATACAATGATTCTGTGACCAAGCTAACAATTTTGGGGGCAGCTTCGCTCTTATCCAAGTTGTGAAGCAACAGTTGTTTATTCTCTCGGCTGTGGTGACCCCGGTTCAAAATTGTTTCTGCCCCTCCTTTGCCACACTATTTGTCTCTCAGTATCCCACAAGGTTACCTTGTTTATACCTTTTTGTTTTTCTAATCTTCTTGCTGACGGAGAAAACAGTTTCTTTAAGCGTGTCTCTGCCTCTCAGGCGAACTGCCTTCAGAAATTTAATTTCCCAATATCTAATAAATTTAAACTTCTATTATTGTACTAATGTGTCTACTCTAATATGTGATTCTAATCATTTAAAAAGCCTCATCTCAGATAAGTCAAGATTTCCCTTTCTATTTAAATAAAAACCATAAATCTCAAAACAGATGGCTTCCATCTGAGATAACAAGCTGTAGAGCTAGATGAACACAGCAGGCCAAGCAGCATCAGAGGAGCAGGAAAGCTGATGTTTTGGATCTGGATCCATTTCTGAAGAAGGGTCCAGACCAGAAATGTCAGCTTTCCTGCTCTTCTGATGCTGCCTGGCCTGCTGTGTTCATCCAGCTCTACAGCTTGTCATCTCAGGCTCCAGCATTGGCAGTTCCTACTATCTCTGGTTTCCATCTGAACTGCCTTATCAGAGTCTCACTGTCTATATTCTAGTCCTGTCTCAGTAAGACTCAGAGGCATTTTGTTGTCTATCTGTGAAGGCCATGTTCCGAGCTATATGAAATGCTGTATCAGCTAAACTTTCTTTTGATTGTCTATGTCAGTTTGAAAAAAATCCCTAATAGCCATTTTGTCATGCGCCGCTTTGGACAACTACAACAAGGCCTGAGTACTGGAGTGTTGCAGAGACACCAGAAGTTCTGAGATACTCTGTGACCTCTCCAAAGATTTCACATGCTTCCTAAACCATGGTGTCCCAGAATGGAGCGGAGACCGAACCAGTGATTTAATGAAAGCTTGCCATAACAGTTTGTAAATTAAAGTGATATGCAGTGAACTTGACTATTATTTTCTATCAGATGTTTCCCCTTGTAAAGGCTGATGTGAATCAGTGAACTCTTACCCAGATGCAAAGTGAAAGCTGCCCATTGCCTGGCACTAGCGATGAACTCCTCTCCCTCTACACACAGGTACCGTGTACTGACCGTTTGAGATCGCAGACGATTGAACAAAGCCACCTTGGAGCCTGAAGAGATACATACTGGGCACAGGTGATTAAACAGTGAGTACCTTGTGATTGGAAGAAACTGGGCCCCAATAACACACTCTGAACAATTGAAAGGTACCTTTGAGTATACAGTGCTCCCCAGAGAGCAGAGGAAGCACACTCACATTTGAATGGGTTCTCTTGTATATTTTCTATCTCAGAGCTGTACCGAGGTGACAGTAGCGTGTGTGTGTGTGTGTGTGTGTGTGTGTGTGTGTGTGTGTGTGTGTGTTTGTGTATAACACGGTTTCATTCAGGACACTTTTAACTGGAGTTTAACTGGACACTTTTAACACTCCTGCTTTTAACTGGAGTTTCTGGATCTTTTCCCACTTTGTTCACTGTTCCCAGAGTCCACACCCAGGCTTAGCCATTCAAGTGTAGTGAGCATCAATAGTAACCTGACACTCCTAATGAAGCACTGTAGAATTCAACACAGCAATTTTGAGTCCCACTGTCAAGACTTGGGCATGTTATCTGTGCTGACACTCCAGTGGGATGCTGAGGGAGTAATCCCCTTTCTAAAATGCAAATTAGATATTTCAAAACCATATTTCTCATCTCACCGCTGGCTAGACTCCAAGGTGATATGCCTTCTGTGTGAAAGAGTTCAGAGAATGATACAATACAGGAAACCACTCAGCTCATCAAATCTGCACTTTGAAAAGAACAGTTTCTCAACTTGAAAATAAAATAAGCAGCTAACTGTTGAGCATTCAGAATTAACTAAAATTAACTAAATTCTGGGGATGTAGACTTTCTGAACAAAGATAATTGGAGTGCAAAGATTTGGGGGCAGTTTTATTATCTGTGACACACAAAAACAAATTGGCAGACTCACATGGCACAGTGGTAGTGTCCCTACCTTGGGATCAGGAGGCCTAGGTTCAAGTTCCACCTACCCCAGAGGTGTATCCTACTGTTTCTGAATAGGTTAATTACAAATATGTTTAAAAATAAAAGAAACTGGGATTTCTCTAGCACTTTTCTTCACATGGTCACTCCTATAAATGTAAACACAGGACTCAGTTTGTGCCCAGTGAGCTCACAAAAACAACAATGAAGAATTTTTTTTTAAGGTGGTTTTGACTGAGTGATAAATATCGGCCCGCAAGTATGAGGAGAACTTTCCATTTGTTCTACAAAGTAATAACGTGGGTCCTTTTACACATATCTAGACAAGCAGACAGATGTAGGGACTTGCTGCAGACAGGTTTAACAACTTGTCCAACAGCCTGAACCCCAACAGTGTGCCAGTCCCTCAGTGCCCCATTAGAGTTGTCAGTGTTGATTTTGTTCTCAAGATCCTGGAGTGGGATAGGAACCTGTGACCTCCTGATTTAGCTGCTCGCCCAGTCCAAACGGCAGGAGAGAACTTTCCAATTCCCACCCTGCTGCTCTGAAGGACACAGTCACACTGGACTCAAAACATTAACTCTGTTTCTCTCTCCACAGGTGCTGCCAAATCTCAGAATCATAGACTCATACAGCATGGAAACAGACCCTTCGGTCCAACTAGTCCATGCTGAACATGTTCGCAAAGTAAATCTGCCATTCATTTACTTATCCAAATGCTATTTAAAATTCTGAGTTTCTCCAGTACTTTTCTGTTTTAATTTCACTTTCTAACTGACCACCCACCCAGTGATACTTACAGTCTGCATTCTTAATGGAGTGCTTCTTCTGGGACGGCTTTGAAATAACTTTAATGAATTTGCTGTAGAAGGTGCCGACCTCTTGGCCAGTCCCAAGGAAGAGACTTAAAACAATCCGAAAGTGTTTGCGTTTGTCAGCATCAGATATGTACAGTGCTTTAGCACAGCCGAATTTCTGTAGGAAATCAAAATTCACAAAACTGAAACGTACAATTTTAAAGATTGGATTTGATTTGATTTATTAATGCCACATGTACCGAGATACAGTGAAAAGTATTGTTTTGTGTGCTAACCAGACAAAATCATACCTTACAGAAATACATCAGGGAAATAGAACAGAGTACAGAATATAGTATTACAGATACAGAGGAGGTGCAGACAAGATCCTTTCTGAAGAAGGGTCCTGACCCGAAATTTGAACTTTCCTGCTCCTCTGATGCTGCCCGGCCTGCTGTGTTCCTCCAGCTTCACACTGTGTTATCTCAGACTCCAGCATCAGCAGTTCTTACTATCACTAAGGTCAACTCTAATATGTGAGAGATCCGTCCATAAACCCAAAAGGGTGTGGAAAAGATTTACAAGGATGTAGTCAGGTTTGGAGGATCTGAACTGTATGGAGAAGCTGAATAGGCTGGGGCAATTTTCACTGGAGCATCAGAGGCTGAGGGGTGACCTTATAGAGGTTTATAAAATCATGAGGGGCTTGGATAGGTTCAATAGCCAAGGTCTTTTTTCCCAAGGTAGGGTATAGGTTTAAGGTGAGAGGGGAAAGATATAAAAGTGGCCTAAGGGACAATTTTTTCACACAGAGGGTGGCGCGTGTAGGCGAATGAGCTACCAGAAGTGGTGGAGGAGTGGGTACAATTACAACATTTAGAAGGCATCTGGATGGGTACATGAATAGGAAGGGTTTGGAAGGTTATGGGCCGAATGCTGGCAAATGGGGCTAGATTAATTTGGGATATCTGGTCGACATGGTCGAGTTGGACCAAAGGGTCTGTTTCTATGCTGTATAACTCTATGACTCTAAGTCTGATAATGGCAGGGAAGAAGCTGTTCTCGAATCTATTGGTACATGTTTTCAAATTTCTGTATCTACTGCCCGATGGTAAAGGGTGGAAGAAAGTATAACCAGGGTATGAGGGGTCTTTGATTATGTTGGCTGCTTTCCCAAGGCAGTGGGAAGTGTACAGGCTTAAAGAACAAAACAATCTGGAGCCAACAATCTTTGAAGGAGACTGGACTGGTTTATAAACAGTTAAAAAACAAATAGCAAAAACAGAGATGTTGAAAGCGAAGAGGCTCCACTAAATCCTTATACAGTAAATATCTATTGGGTCTCAGCTGGTGTACTGCATGCAAATCTAGGAAACTCTTGGAAAAGGTGCAGAGAGGATTTGCCAGAATTGTACAAGGCATGAGGAGCTTCAATTATATAAGGAGAAGGAAAAGTAGCTTGGGTTGTTCTCCTTCGAGCGGAGAAGGTTAAGGAGAGAGTTCACTGAGGCATTCAGAAACATGAAGGAATTTGACACAGCAACAAAGGAGGAACTGTTTTTAATGGCAAGAAAATCAGTAACCAGACAGCAGAGATCAAAGATGATTAACAAAAGAACTAAAGGAGAGGTGAAGATTTTTCTATTGCAATGAGTTGTTGTGACGTAGAATGCTCTGGTGTGATGGGAGCAGATTCAATCATAATTTTCAATTCAGAATTCTTTGAGGAGTTTTTTTCATTCATTGGTGGGATGTAGGTATTGATGACCAGGCCCATCCCTAGTTGCCCTTGAGAAAGTGGTGGTGAGCTGCCTTTTCGAACCATTGTAGTCCATGTGCCATCATGAATAGACTGCTTTATTGATTAAGGATTAGAGTATGACAGAGAGAACAGTATGATGAACAATGTTGAACCACAATTGGAAGAGCCGTGTCTAATTCTGGGTATTAGAATTTCGGTAGGATAATAACCTTTTGAGAAGTTGCAGAGTAGATTGACCAGGATGGAATCAGGAGTAAGGAGGGAATCTCCGAATACTCATCTGACAACAGTATGGTTTAGGGAGACTTAATAAAGACATGTATAATTATGAAGGGAAATACGGAGGAATTGTATCCACAGGCAACTCAGGTTCAGGCTAATTGGCCAAGGAACCAGTCAGCAAGTGAGGAGAGACAATAAGGCGCGGGGCTGGATGAACACAGCAGGCCAAGCAGCATCATAGGAGCAGGAAATCTTGACGTTTCGGGCCTTGAGGAGAATTTATTTTACTCAGCAACTAATGTAATCTGGGGCTCTTGTGGTATAGTGAGTGTCCCTACCTCTGAGCCAGTCCCCTTTGTTCCAGAGGCGTATCACAATACACCTAGACAGGCTGGTTTGGAAATAATTAAATGAAGAAAGAAGTTATTGTAATCTGGAATGGGCTGTGTGAAAGGGTCAGGGGAGAAGCAGCCTGATATTGAAAAGGGAATGTGAAATGGCAGGGAAGAAACAATGACAGGGCTGTGAGGGTAAAGAGACGAATTGCACAGCTCATTCAAACACAGTGGGCCTTCAATGCTGCATCATTTTGTGATACAGGAAGTAAATTCAAGGCAGAAAATAATCACTAGGAACCTTCATGGCATTGGTTGGAATTGTTGTTTTGAGTCTCCATTCCCTCCCCACCTTATGCCTCCATTGTGGACTCTCTGATGCCACTTTTATTCAGATTGACCAGCGCCTCAGTGATCTATCTCCCTTGTGACAGTAACACCAAAAGCGTCCTGCGACTCAAGGGAGTCACGGATTCCTTTTGGAGATTGGGTTCTTGACCTCTCCAAAGGATGCCATCTGGTGGCCAGGCTGAGAGTACCCAAGGAGTTACAATAACCCCCCAACTCCCACCACCATCTTGCGTCTTGGATGATCAAAACCCAACAATTAAACATTCACCACTGAGCTCCTGGCATCTCCAGATTGACAACTGATACAAAAAAAAGCAAAATATTGTAGACGCTGGAAACCCAAAACAAAAAAGAAGAAAAAGTTCTGAGGAAGGGTCACTCGACCCAAAACGTTAACTCTGATCTCTCTCCTCAGATGCTGCCAGACCTGCTGAGCTTTTCCAGCAATTTCTGTTTTTGTTTCTGATTTACAGCATCCGCAGTTCTTTCAGTTTTTTAAAAAAGACAGGGAGTGTTGGAAATACTCAAGAGGGTCAGGCAGCATCTGTACAGACAGATACATAATTACTGTTTCAGATGAAACGTCATCAGCCTGATCCGTCTCCACCATTGTTGCCAGACTGGCTGAGTATTTCCATCTCTTTCTGTGTTTGTCTCACATTTCTAAAGTCACGGATGTTGCCTGGTATGGAGGGAAGGTCTTATGAGGAAAGGCTGAGGGACTTGACGCTGTTTTCGTTAGAGAGAAGAAGGTTAAGAGGTGACTTAATAGAGACATACAAGATGATCAGAGGATTGGATAGGGTGGACTGTGAGAGCCTTTTTCCTCGGATGGTGACGGCTAGCACGAGGGGACATAGCTTTAAATTGAGGGGTGATAGATATAGGACAGATGTCAGAGGTAGATTCTTTACTCAGAGAGTAGTAAGGTCATGGAATGCCTTGCCTGCAGCAGTTGTAGAATTGCCAACTTTAAGGGCATTTAAATGGTCGTTGGATAAACATATGGATGATAATGGAATGGTGTAGGTTAGATGGGCTTCAGATTGGTTTCACAGGTCGGCACAACATTGAGGGCCGAAGGGCCTGTACTGCACTGTAATGTTCTATGTTCTATGTTCTAAAGTGATCTGCTTCAAATCACCAAGTGATTGTTGTTACTTATGTGTGTATTTGTAAAAAGCTGATTAACACATTCACGTCAATTTTATACTGTATGAACAGTTTGACTCTTTAAGATGGTACTTAATTTTTTTTGCTTTAAAGAATGGCCTGTTGTATAGGATCCGAATTAAATATATTTATCTTTAGCATTACTGGGTGTTCATTGAAAAAATCTACAGTAAACTTGCTCAGCTTGGTTTTCAGTTGTTCCAGGGCTGTGCTCCCTCCTTATCGCTGTATCTCTTCCAGCCCCACAATATCTGGAATACCTACACTCCTCTAACCCAGTTCCTTATGTATCTCTGGAATTCCCCATCTCTCCATGGGTGGATGTGCTATCAGACAGCTGGGCTACCAAACTATGGAACTGCTCCAACACCACTTTTCCTGTATAGCCCTGGGCAAACTTCTCCACCTCTCTTTCTTTTCCTTAAAGGCTAAGTCTTTGGCCCTCCTTTTGGTCATCTGCACAAATATTTCTTTGTGTGTGTCAGAGTAACATGCCTCTGAAGCACCTTGGGGCATTTCACTGTGGTAATGATGCTACGTAAAACGCCATTTGTTGTTTGAAAGTATAAAAGGAAGAAGAAGGGAATGGAGGATACGATTATAGATTTAGGTGAAGAAAGATGGCAGGAGGCTGGAGAGGAGCACAAACTGCAGTACACCCCGAGGTCAGCATGGTGGCTCAGTGGTTAGCACTGCTGCCTCACAGTGCCAGGGACTCGGGTTTGATTCCACCCTCAGGCTGTGTGTTGAGTTTGCATGTTGTCGATGGGTTTGCTCTGGTTTCTTCCCAATGTCCAAAGATGTGCAGGTTAGGTGGATTGGCCATGATAAATTGCCTGCAGTATCCAGGGATGTGCTGGCTAGGTGGATTAGCCATAAAAATTGCAGGGTTACAGGGACAGGATAGATGCTGGGTCTGGGTGGGGTGCTTTTTGGAGGGCCGATGTGGACTTGATGGGCTGAATGGTCTGTTACCACACTGTAGGCCCTTTTCCGTGCACTATAATCTACAGGGAAAAAACACATCCCAAAGGGACTGAAGGCCATAGCCGATGATTTTAAAATGCAACCACTGATGATTCCATTCGTACCTTGGAATCCGGCTGTTCTTCAAAGTTGATCTTCAGTGCAGCTTCTTGACTGTTGGTAATGCCATCCAACCCCATGTACCCACAGAGTCTACAGCTGGATTCATTGAGACCACACACTGAAACAAATATTGATTTTGGTAAATTGTTGTGGCCACCTCAGCCAGGACGAGATAGTCCAGACAAAACCTTACCCACCTCCCCCATGCACACACACGCACTGAAGCAACTGTGACGCATCGAATGTGGTGCAGTTGGCCCCAGAGATTTCTAGAACATCTGCCATCTTCCCATTGCAGCTTGGTTTGAGGCGATAATCCAGGTGGTCAACCATTTGCTTCATCCACAATCATGGCAAGGTCATGGCAAGGCAACAGCCTTGGGAGCATGAGGGGCCACAAGTTGAGGATGCTGACCAAAGAACCAGCAGATTTGACAAATAGCCACTGGTCAAAGGATGCTCATTCTTCATGGTCAAGCCTCACTTCAATTTAATTGGGAAGTTGCCAAAAAAATGGTTTGAAAATCACTTCCACAGCCGCCTTCAGTTGTTAAGTTATAAAAGTGGGCTGTGGGGGTGAATATGGAGAAAGTGGGGAATCCAATGGGGCACATTGCTGAGCACGTAACATTTTAACCATCAGGGGAGACAGAGGTTTTTACTCCAGATTGAGCAGGACTGTTTGAGGGTGGAACTGTTGATTTGGGTCTAACTAAAAATCTAGGTGACGGTGATGGTGTGATAGAGCTCACTCAGGTAGTCCAGCTTGATGCTGAAACACTCATTTACATGTTGTAGTCTGAAGCCATAAATAGTTCTAATGTTCTTTTCATCCCACGGCCGACCAAGAATCTTTCCCACACTTATCACCTACCACTGGCTTCTGCTAGAAGGATTTACAAGTTGATATTCAACTTGTCTAGCTACCTTCCCCAAGCATCAGGTTCTGGAGTGGACCTTGAACCCAGAACTTTCAGGTCAGAGGCTGGGACACTACCTACTATGCCACAACAGCGTAGGATCCTTCATTAAATCTTTCTTCACGAGGCTCCTGTCTGTTTCAGCCATTCTTTATCACTATGGTCATTCAATATCAAATCCACTGGACCATGGGGACTGTAATTTATTTTTTTACTTCCATATTTTTCAAGGTGAGATTGTAAACATGGCAAGTGTTGCTCAATTCACACCCACCCTTGTGTAAATTAAACAGCAAAACTGTGAATGACACTCAACAATTGTTGAGTAAAATGCAGTTACTCTTCACGCAGAAAATAACCTGACATCATAAAGGAGACCCTGACTCTAGATGGAACCTAGCAGGATATCAACTTTCTTGATTTTATCCAGAAAGTTTTGTGAAAGCTTCTAATACATTCATCAATATCTGAACACATTCTGAAACAATTTGGAGCTAAAATCATGTTCTTAAAACAGACCTTGCACTAGTACAGATGTCACATAGGAAAAATGTTTATTGCTATAACTTAACTATCCAAAAATAACGTCACCATAAAAGCAGTTATCACCACCCTCTTAAAGCTTGGAGTTTAACTGCTAGCTTGTACGTTATTTAGTCTGGCTTTTGCACTTTTCGGAATTTAAGATAACTCTAAAAGACATCACGGACGTCTCTGATATTTCAATGGAGTTGACAGGTTGCTTATCAGTTTTTAGTCTCATAAATAAGATGAGGCCATTCAGCCCATCAAGACCATTCCCTCTGTTTACCTCATCATAGTTGATCTGTTTCTCAGCTCCAATTCCCTGCCTTGTATCCACATTTCTTGATAGCCCTAGGCCGTCAAAAATCTCTCTAAACTTATTGAAAACTGTTTTAGTGATCCTTAGTATCTACAGCCTTTTGCATGGAAATATTCTGAAAAAGTTCCAGACTTCCACTAACCTTTGGTGATAAATTGTTTCCTATTTTCACTCCTGAAGGATTTTTGAATGAACATTGCAATGGACAGTGGCTGAAACAGGGAGGAGCCTTTTGAATGAATATTTAAAGAGGGAACCTACACTGTTGAAGGGAATCTGATGGCGCAGGCAGGTAGTGTACCTGCCTCTGAGCTAAGAGTTCTGAATTTGAGACCTACACCAGGACTCAATTGCTAAGGAAGGTGGATGTGTAATGTGGTCAAACAGGTTGAATATCAAGTTGCATATCCTTCCAACACATGCCAGTAGCAGGTGGTAAAAGTGGGAAAAATCCGTGGTCAATCATCCATCGAAAAGAAATTGAAGCCTCAGTATTCTGTTTTATTCATTTGTGGTAGGTGGGCACCACTGGATGGGCCAGCATTTATTGCATGTCCCTAGTTGCCTTTGAGAAGGTGGTGGTGAGCTGCCTTCTTGAACCACTGCAGTCCATATGCTGTAGGTAGACCCACGATGCCTTTAGGAAGGGAGTTCCAAGATTTTAACTTGGTGGCAATGAGGGGACAGCAATATACTTCCTAGCCAGGACAGTGAGTATCTTGGAGGGGAACTTGGTGGTGGTGTTCCCATGTATCTGCTGCCCTTATCCTTCTAGACAGAAGTGGTCATTAGTTTGGAAGGTGAATTTCTGAGGTGCAGCTGCTATCTATATGTCCAGAATAGAACACACAGTTGCATGATCCCAGATCCACTTGGACTCCCTGAGTGAAATCTAACAGATTACCATCACACCACCCTGACTGTTATTCAGATCCCATATAATTTTCAGCTACCCATCAGCTGTTCCTCCCTCTCCTTTTTACATGATGCTCCCTTTTTCTGGATTCACTGAGGGTGTAGATTCTCTGTCTATCTTAGCCAACTCAGCATGAGTCCATAGCAAATAAATAAATTAAACAAGTTTGCATGAACTGCAGTTTTCACTTGGAGAGTGTTGGCTTGAGAGATTAAAATGTCAACATTTTGGGTTATAGTATACCGCGAGAGAAATACAAAGGGACATGTCACTTGCACCTAACTAACGCTACACAGCAATAACTAGTTTTGATTGTGACTGAAATATCAAATTCCCTTCCATATCAAAAAGAAAATTCACTCTAATGATTTTTACAAAAGTTAGGATTCCCCGACAGCAATATTCTTACAGAGAGCTGTCCAATTGCCTGCATAGACCTTAAGGATCCCAAGGCACACATCAGAAACTACACAAATCTCCACGTTCAGCAGTCCAAGGATTAAGTACACCATCACTCATGTAACACTAGCATACAAGCAAACACTATGTCTCTTTGGGACATATGTTTTTGAGATTACAAAGCAAGGTATTAATTTAATTCTTTGGGGTTTTGTTTGTAGCGTACTAATTTAATATTTGACCTAATTCTGCGTCTGATAAATTAATGGCCAGAAAGTGTAAGTATGAGCAAAAGTAAAGGATTAAAACTGCTCATCAACGAAGGGAATGCTGGTGTCCCAAATTCTTTCCCTTCCTTTGATCTCGCAGTTACCTCTGGGTACAGATCCCCACAGGACACAGTTCTGATCGCAAGATCAGCTATCTTGCTGTTAGCGAACAACTGTTATGTTTGAAACAAGGTCATTTGAAATCAGGATTTATCTCATTCTTAGCTTAAAACCCTCGCAAATAGAACACCTAGCAATTCATACAGAGGAACAGTTCAAATCAACAAGTTTAAGGTGAAGAGCAGAAGCTTTAGAGGATTTGAGGAAATGTTATCCACCCAAAGAATAGTGGGGGTCTTGAATGCTCTGCCTGGGAGGGTCAGTGAAGTGGGTAATCTTACAACCCTTAAAAAGTAATTGGATGAACACTGGAAATGTCATTCAAGGCTTTGGGCCAAGCGCAGGAAGTTGGAAGTGTAAATAGGTCAGACCATAGTCAGTGGGTCGAAGGGCCTCTTCTGTGCTGATGACCATATCTCTATGGCTAACCTAACCCATTAGCATTCTAAACCATCCCGTTGCCTGCAGCTTGAGCTTGGCAGGTGGTTTACAATATCTTGTGGACCCAGCTTTGCTCCAAGTTGATAACTCAGGAGCATTTCATGCTTCGGTTGGGAATTCTGTACATTAGCAATAAACAGGAAAGTGATCAGAGGGCAGAGGAATACACAGATCGGATCCCAGATTAGCTGGTATCACTGATATGTTTGGCCAGAGCTGATTCACACGTTTCCAGGCTGAGGCACAATGGTGCGGACAGACAGGAAAGATAGTGGGATTGTCGAAAACTGGTTGAGGTAGCTTATTCTACCACACAATCAGAAAGCTCAAATCTTGTGCCAGATGTTTAGCTGGTGATCTTTTCAGTGTAGCTGTTTACAAAAGTTTAAACACAATAATATTTCTACAGAAGTTCCTACATCAAAAGGGGTTGGCTAGCTCAGTTGGTTGGTCAGTGATGCAGAGAGACGCTAACAGCGTGGGTTCAATTCCTACACTGCATGAGGTTACCATGAAGGTTCTACCTTCTCAATCTTGTCCCTCACCTGTGGCATGGCAACCCTCAGATTGTACTCACCACCAGTCATCCCTCTTCCTAATGAGAAAGCAGCGCTATGCTCTACTGGGAATATGGCAACTTTCCATTTACCCTATATGGAAATTTAATGTTTCAGAGAGAATGCGGCCTGTTGTGCTTTTACTATATTGATAAGGGGGTGAATTATTTCAGCGGTTCATCAATATTGATAGGGATTCAGGAAAAACTTCTATACCCAGACAATCACATAGATGCAGTTGAGGGGAATATCTCTGAGAGAAGGTATGTTATTGCTCACGGGAGAATGGAATACAGGGTCATGTCAAAGAGGGTTAACTGAGATAGAGTCATAGGGGTCTCACATGAAACATAAACATAAGCACAGACTTGTTGGGCCGAATGGCCCATCAAGGTGCTGGGAATTCTATAAACGTTTATCTCGTTGCAGGTGTTGTCATCAAACAATCCAAGATCAAGTTACCCAAAAGCAATGAGACAAACCAGGCAGTCTGACTTGGCAATAGGGTACAAATGGAGAGTGCACCAAGGCAGCTGTTCTATTTTGACACACTTTACATCCAGTTTTGAAATACTCAACGTTGTGCTACATTTTGGACACTGTTATACAGTGAGCCCATGCTCTCCTGCAAAATGGATTAAGGCTGGTCCCAACCCATTGCCTATCTAACCGTTGCAGCCGAACAACTGAGAAACCTTTGTCCTGTCAATCTGAAAGTGAAAGGTCAATGTGTTCATCAACAGGACCAAGTGCCTTGGCCAGGGTGGTGGCATTCTTGTAATTTCACTGGATGAGTAATCCTGACCCCAAGGTAATGTTCTGGGGACATGGTTTCAAATCCCACCCTGGCAAAAGGAATTAAATGAAAATCTGGAAATAAAAAATCTAGCTTAATGATTACACAGGTTGACCTTGGCTCTGAGGCTTCCCAACCCAGCACTTCTGCTGGCCTCCGCATCCATTATTGGTTGCCGTAAAAACCCATCTGGTTGACTACCGCCCTTTAGGGGAGGAAATCTGCAATGTGATTGACTCTTATCCACCCTCTGTGCAATTAGGGTTGGGCAATAAATCCAGGCCTTGTTACCATGTTCGGAATAGGTCTCTGGTTCATTCATCCAGGCCACTGGACTAGTGTCCAGTAACATAACTACTTTGCTACTGTAGCTCCATGACTGTCAGCCTAGCATTGCATGCAGATATTGAGAAGTAGATCCTATCCAAACACAGTAATTACTAAGTAAATCTCTAGTTAATGTTAAGACTGCCTTACATTTCAGTTGCTCATGTTTGAGTCTCCATCCTGGACCAGTTAGATAGACAGATGGTGGTGGACAGAAAAACCTAAATGGGATTTCAAAGAAAAATCTTTTGTTATTCACATGAATAGATTGATGTTGGTTGCTGGTATCAGTTGAGTAAACTTTTCTCCCACACACACACCAGTTCCCACAGGAAGGCTCTGGATCCTGTCAACACTAGCTCTAAGAATGTTTCTCTTTAATATGCGATTAAGGGAAATCCCCATCAAGCCAAAAGGAATAGGAGAAAGATTAAACCTCTTTACCCTTCAAGCCTGCGCCACCAGATCATGGATAGTGCAAAGCAACTTTGCACCACCTGTTTCTTTGTGCCCAACATACACTTGATTTCTTGGTCATATAATACTTTTTCTAATTTAGTATTCATTCACAGGAGGTGGATCAGTAATTACTACCCAGCCCTAATTGCCCAGAGAGCAGTGAAGATTGAAACACATAGCTGTGGGTCTAGAGTCACATATGATCCAGACAGGATTCTTTTCCTAAAAGATGCTTGTGAACCAGATCTGATTTTACAATCAACATGGTCACTATCAGGTTAGCTTTTTAATTCCAGACTTCTGTTAAATTCAATTTTCACCATCTACGGTGGGATTTGAACCCGTGTCCTCAGAACATTAGCCTGGAGTTCTGTTTTACTCGTACCAGTGGCATTACCACCATGCCACTGCCTCCCCTTGAGTGAATTCAATTACTCAGCCTCCACTGCTCTCTATGGATAGAGAATTTTAAACACAAACAGCCTTTCGCAGTAGAAAAACATTCCTCCTCATCTATCTCAAATGGGGGAGATCCCTTATCTTTAATCTGTGGCCCCTTATTCTAGATTACCCTAAGAGGGGCACATTGCTTCAGCGTCAACCCCATCAAGTCTTGCCCCTCTCCCCAGCAAAATCCTCAATGTTTTAATAAGTTCTCATCTCTTTCTTCTAAATTCCAACCTGTTCAATCTTTCCCCACAAGAAAATCATTTCATCCCATTAGGCATTTACAAATCATTCTGTAAGCCATTGCAGTGATGGCTACACCTGTGGAATTAAAGGCACAGAAAGTGCGCGTCTCTGGGGCCTGCGAAGTAGAGCATAAATTAAATGCTTCCCTAGAAAGTTAAGATAATACACATATAATTGGCTATGGTTCAGGTCTAAGGCCATGCTGTCTTACCTCTTTTCATTCCCATATGATTTCTGAGCAACCTTCGCATGCAGGATCAGCACCGTCTGGTCAGGGCGTTGTTGGAGATATTGGCGGAAAGTGTCACGAGTCACAGCAGGCTGGTCAGAGCCAGACCTACAGAGGGACGGAGTGATGGTTTAAAGATGGTGTTTGATGCCACAGATCTCTGTGCTCACTATTTGCAAATGGCAGTCATATCTCATCATTGTTTTGCTGGAGCCCCAGCCTTGGGGATGTTGCAACAAGCTGGCTGAATGAAGATCAGACACCAAGCAGGAAAGGAGAAAGGAGATCTATTCGTCCAGCAGCCCCATAGCATTTGAAGAGCCTTTCTGTCACTCATTGTGGGTTAAGATAACACCACCATTCTCTGAAGGTTGGTTTCAACATTTTCTCTTACTAACAACAAGAGGAGGAAATGAACAACTGTACAGTGCAAACATCCAGCAAAGTCCCAAAAGGATCAAACAGCAGGGTTAAATGGAGTACAGACACAGAGCAGAATGGGCCAGGAGGCAGTCATTGGCAGCAGTTCCAATGCAGTCATCTTTGTAAAGTTAACTTAGATGCGTGCTCCAACTCCTCCAGCACTGTAAAATCCTGCACTGTAGTAAGAACAGAGTCTCATTGTAACTGCCCACGCCCCAGCTTTCTTCACCCTTGCAGTTAGAAAATAGTCATTCTTTGAGGTCAGAGAAGGCAGCCCTGACTTTTTTGTGCATACCCGTTTCTTTTATGTTTTGTGAGTAACCTCGTAATGTAAAGCCAGGGTTAAACCGTCATGTGTGGTTTGTTTTGATATAACCAGGGATTAGAATGATTACCCATGAGACAGCAACATTCACTGCTCTTGGGACTATTTGAATTGTTGTGAAATAAAGGGTAAGAGATGCATCTGAGCTCTTGTAAAGAAAATCTTTCAGAATAAGAAAGTGTTTGAGTACCAAAAGACTAGCTGCATCTGTCAGCTCTCAGTTCAGTGTCACTAGCTGTCAGTCTGATGAAAGCAAGATCAAGTCTGGTAACAGCAACCCATTTGATAACATGACTATGACGCCATTCTTGACATTGATCCAACAAGTGTACTATCAATGGACAAGACCATATTGTTATTTCCTCCTAATTATGAGCTTGAACCATTCTAAACTGATTATTTTGTTAAAATATAATCATATCATCATAGAATGATACCATATATGATACAATACAACACATTATGACAGTGCCAGCTCATCCAAAGAGCTGTCCAATTAGTTTCACTTGCTTACTCTTTCCCCTTATCCATGCCAATGTGTTTTTCCTTTTCAAGTATTCAGAAGTTACAATTGGAACTGCTTCCAACAGCATAGACCAGATTATAAGAACTCACTGTATATGGACTGTGATTACGAGGCCTGTACACTGCAGAATTAAAATGAAGATCTTTTGAACAGGCAGTTGAGAGATTTATGGATCATTGGATTTGGAAAACTGTTTGTTTTGCTTAATTTACAGTATGCCATTTATTTCATTCACAGTGGTTCCAAGGCTGTCTGTAACTCACCATTATTCGTAAATGCTGTAAGCAGCTAAGCTTCATGTATTGAGCCTTGACAGTGAGTGTTAATGGATTCTTCAACAATGGGGCAAAGATTCCACTTTAGCCCAGAGTCTGATCCTGATTCACACACAGCTCTTTCACTTACAGGAGATTGTGACTGACAATGAGAATTGAGGATGATTAGGAATAACTAGGAAGGGGTTTAGACCAGCAGTAGGAATGGATAGTAATGTACTACTCTCTTATTTATTCCTTGGATGCGGACAACATTGGGGAAAGCTGTGTTCATTGTCATGCTGCCTAAGGTGCAACTTACTCCTCATAAACTTTGAAAAAAAAGACTTGCATTTTTATATCGCCTTCTATGTCCCAATGTATTTCACAGTCAATGACATACTTCACAACTGTAATGTAAGAAATAAACAGCCAATTTGTGCACAGCAATATGTTAGTGAGAGGTTTTTATGCTATTGATCGAGGGAGTCCAGGGAGAATTTGCCTGTAAGATCATAAGACACAGGATCAGAAGTAGGCCATTCAGCCCATTGTGTCTGCTCGGCCATTCAGTAAGATCATAGCTGACCTGATAATCCTCAACTCTGCTTTCCTGTTTTATTCCCATAACTCTTGATTCACTTACTGATTGAAAATCTGTCCATCTTGGCCTTGAATATATTTAATGACTCGACCTTTACAGCCCTCTGCGGTAAAGAATTCCACAGATTCACTACTCTCAGAGAAAAAATTCCTCTTCACCTCTGTCTAAAACCTGCAACCCCCTACTCTGAGATTGTGCTCTTCGATCCTAGACTCTCCCCCATGGGAAACAAACTGTTTAAATTCTATAAGAATCCTGTATGTTTCAGTAAAAACACCTTTCATTTTGCTAAATTGTAAATTAATCTCTAAAAATAATGCCATGAGCTCATCAATGTTCAGCTGAAAGGACAGTCAGATCCCCTGTTTAATACCTGATTTGGAGGATGACAGCTTTGGCAGTTCAGCACCGGCTCGGTTCTGCACTGGATTTTTATACTTGGGTCACTGAAGCGCAATCTGAACCTGAAACCTTCTGGGAAGGCCAAAAGTGCGATCAACTGCTGAAAATATCATTAGTGGTCACTGGGATTGAGACTGGGAAGCAATAGAGTTGGGAATGCCAGCGGGAATAGAATAATGATTGGATCAGGATAGAGTTGAGGAGTGGCAATAAATTATGATTGGGATTTGTCATTGACCCTGATGGCAGCAGTTCATTGGTAATCAGGCCTTACTATTCAAAAACCTGTCACAAATGCATAAGTGATCATTTAAGTCACTAAGATGGTTAATTTGCTTAATGTTGACTGGATACAAGGTTTTCATCAACACAAATGAGGGTTATAAACAAACTTATCCTTTGTCATGGTGCAAAATGAATTATTAAGTACAACTATGAAAATTTAAACTATATCCCCTTTAAATCCAAACACACATATATTCATTCACAAACAGGATAGATGAGGCAGACAGTTTCCTCATGGATGGAAAACATAAGGCAAAAGGACCAAATTCTATGAATCAAGAGACCAAATCACAAATGTGGAATGAGGTGATTTTCTCACAGTTCGTTTATATCACATTGTTATCAACCACAGAATATTCTCAATTCAGTAACCAGTCAGTTGGACCTAGGCCTTTGCTTGAATTAGGTATCTTTCACTTCAGAGACATTGAGTGCAGGTTTTCTTCCACTCACAGAGGGAGGGAGACAGGGACCTGCCTTGGCTTCTCGCTTTTGGAGGTCTGAGTGCAGCTACCTTCTCAGATCTGTGATAGACTACAACTTAAAACCAATCCAAAGTTGTTGCTGAGCAGCTTTTTAAGCCAAAGGTACTTGGAGCCAGCAAGATTCACATCCAGCTTCTCCAAGAATTATGAAACCTTCCAGTTGTGAAAAACACCAACATAACTGATACATTCTTTGAAACACAGCACAGTCCAAATTTTCATTCTTCCCCATTTATATTTTTTGGGGAATATGAAATGAGAAAAACAGATGTAGTCTTTACAGAATGGGCAGAGGTAAAGAATGGCGTTGAATTGGACTGGGAAGAAACAGTAATCAGCATGGGTTTGTTATTCCACACAATGATGGAAGCAGAGCTGATTCCAAACGTAGGAACCTCACTGACCTTCAGCAACTGAAATGCTATCATCTGTAAGGCAGCAATAATGGGATGGCATGGTGGCTCAGCAGTTAGCACACTACCTTACCTAGCCAGGGTCCTGGGTTCGATCACCACCCTTGGGTGACTCTCTGTGTGGATTTTGCATATTCCCTTGTGCTTGTGTGGGTTTCCTCCTACAGTCCGAAGTTTAGGTGGATTGGCCGTGTTAAATTGCCCACAGTGTCCAGGGATGTGTGGGTTAGCCATGGGGAATGCAGGCCTACTGGCATAAAGTAGGTGGTGGGATGCTCTTTGGAGGCCTGCTGTGGACCCAATGGGCCAAAAGGCCTGATTTCATGCTGTAGGGACTCTGTGATTAATGAAAACACGTGGAAGGGGGTAGAGGCAGGCATACAGCGGTGAGTCACTAAATTAATACAAAGACTGTCTCTTTATAAATATGATGTTAACACATAGGCTGGAATTAATAGCTTAGACAGGGTTCATGTTGACTGCCTCAATACCAAAGGACAGAAACCCAGTAAATGTGGGTTTTATGTCTGTACAGTGGGCGCCAGATTATTTGAAACTGCTTAAGAATTATTTATACACCGTCCCAGGTTTCAAAAGCGTGGCAGTGTTATCGCTGTGAGTCATTCCTGAAATAAACTGGATTTGGGGTTTCAGATGATTTAGTTTGTTATATGATCTCAATCAGAGGAGGTAACTCTTGACTTCAGCATTGGGGTCTGAAGCACTGATCATAAGATAGTCTCATGTATAGCAGCTGAATGTTGACAGTATATGTGGGAATGTACAACTCGCTGCCTGTGCCAATGTTTCTTGTCTCTGTTTTATTGATACTACGATGGGCTTACAACTCTCCAAGAACACTGTGTTCATTCAATACTGGCTTCTCAAGCAGTCCCCAGTTCCCTTCATCGCTCCATTTACACCTGCACTGTCAGCTCTATGCCCTGAGCCTCGCTCTCCTCCTTTAGGATCCTGCATTAAACTTCGTCACTTGTTCTAAGCTTTTAAGTCACTCTCCTATAAGATTTCCTTCTGTGGTTCAATATGACATTTTTGAATCATGTGAAATCCCTTGAGACATGTTCTACAATAAAAGATGTTCTATGAAGGCAGTGTTGTTTATATCAGAACTTTCTTGCTCCTTTTTATCTCCAGGCTGCACTGTGCAAACTCAATCGTCTCCCACCTCCATTCCCCGGTGTGTAATATCTCACAATCTGTCTCCTAAAGATCCCAAAAGTGCAAAGTTCTTTATTTAGGAACATAGAATTACGCAAAATGGTGCAGGCCAGAGTTATTAATCAGTTATGCAGTAAACCTCATTATCTCATCGTCCTTCCATCAGTCCATAGGTTCTTAAAAATTGCAAACTTGCTGCCACCATCTCATGCTATTTCCATTCAACTTTGATAATATTCTGCACTTTTTATCAGAGTACCCTACGAATAAAAGGATTTGAATCACCACAGGTTTTTCCAGGTTCTGATGAATGACCCTGTCTCCCCCAACCCCACCACACAATCCAGACACAGAAAAAATGTACAACACCTCACTTATCTTCTGGTCCCTTTTCATTTTTTTACTTGTTTAATGCATGTGATCCTGCCAGGGCTGCAATTATTGCCTTATCATCGGAGACGGCTTTTACCCAACTTTAGCTCAGGGAAGGGCGAAGTAGTTGTTTCAGTCCCAAACACAAACCCTTATTGAACTCGGAGTTGAACTTCAGGCCGTACCACAATACCTCCCCACTTTATCTTTCTACATCTCCGCAAATCACCTTCTAAAGTAAAAGTGGCAGCGTAACAATCCAGAACACCAGGCTAATGTTCATGGGACACAGGTTCAAATCCCACCACGGCAGATAGTGATATGTGAATTGAATTCAATTCAATAAAATATAGAATGAAAAGCGAGGTCTAATGGTGACCATGTAACTGTTTTCATAAAAAAATTTGGTTCACTGATGTCCTTTACGGAAGGAAATCTGCCGTCCTTACATAGTCTGGACTACATATGATTCCAGACCACAGAAAGATGGTTGACTTTGCATCTCTCTTTCGACAATTCGGGATGGATAATAAATTATACAATACCTACATGAACAAATTTTTAAAAAAACTAACTCAAGTTGATGCTAAATAAAAACGAAAAGAACTGTGGATGCTGAAAATCAGGAACAAAAACAAAGTTGCTGTAAAAGCTCAGCACGTCTGGCTGCATCTTTGGAGGAGAAAACAGAATTGACGTTTCGGGTCCAGAACAGAGGAAGGGTCACCGGACCCGAAACGTTAACTCTGTTTTCTCCTCCACAGATGCTGCCAGACGTGCTGAGCTTTTCCAGCAACTTTGTTTTTGTTCAAGTTGATGCTAGTTACTTTCAGCTGCCCCAAGAAACTGTGGAACATTACAAACAATACAAATAATTATTGTTTCTACCAGCTAGATAGCCAGAGACTGAAGGGCATGGACAAATTGACAACACAAAGCAAGAGTTGAAATTAAGAATTCTTTTTCATACAGTGAGTTATTATTTTTAATGGAAGAAGATTCAATAGTAACTTTGAACAGGGAATTGGATAAATACTTAAATAGGATAAAAATGTATTATTGTGGGGAAAGACCAAGGGAAGTGAAACTAATCAGGTAGCTCTTTCAAAAGGGCCAGCACAAATGCAGTAGGCTGAATGGTCTTTTTTTTGCATTAAGGTAGTTTAGTGTTCAGATTAACACCTCTTGGTGTTCTCACTCGCAGACAGTAATATCAGTAAAACAATATTTATTCAGTTTATGTTCATGATTTATCAGAGAGCAGCAATTCCTCATCCATTCTGTGTTTCACATACGACAACCAAATATCTTTTATCACCCTTTTTTATTGACATTTTATAACGATCTAAGTACATGTGAGGCTATATTAAAAAAGAACCTTCATTTGAATTCCAAATTAGATTTACATTAGACGCTGTTTCAAAGTGCTCTGTATATTTAATAAATGTCAGGGACAGCTCATTACCTCAAGTGAATTAATGCAGATTTAATCTGTTGAGCAGCCTTAAAAAGCAATTTAAATGGATAAAGATATATACCTACAGGCATTTTACAAACTATCAATTCATATTTCATGGTCATGATTGACTTTTGCCTCTGCACTTGCCAATGCATATTTTCATAATGATTAAAGGTGGAAACTCAGAGACTAGCAAGCTCAAATGGAAAATCCAGCCTTTCAGCTTCCTGATCTGCATAGTAGGATCCAAATCACAGTGACAGTTCAAACATCACATTGTTCAACCAATCCTTCCAAATTCATATCCCCATTGACCCATTTTGAGCAACACACTGGGGAGATCTGTCTTGAACATCAAAGACCAATAATTGCACCACACAAATAAAAGTCAGGAGTGTAATGGAATACTCCCCACTCGCCTGGATGAGTGCAGTTCCAACATCACTCAAGAAGTTCGGCACCATCCAGGACAAAGCAGCCCGCTTAACTGGCACATCTGTAAACATTCACTTCCTCCACCATTGACACTCAGTTGCAGCACTGTATGCCAGCTTCAAGATGTACAACAGAAATTCACCAAAGCTCCTTAGACAGCACTTTCCAAACTCACAACCACTACCATCCCAAAGGACAAGGGCAGCTGATACATGGGAACACCACCCCTTGCAAGTTCCCCTCCAAGCCACTCACCATCCTTACTTGGAAAGATATCTCTGTTCTTTCACGGCAGTCACTGGGACAAAATCCTGCAACTCCCTCCCTGATGGCATTCTGAGTCCACCTACACCAACAGCCATTCAAAAAGGAAGTTCACCACCATCTTCTCAATTTCAACTCGTGATGAACAACAAGTGCTAACCCAGCCAACAATGCCCATATTTCATGAATAAATTTTTTTAAAAAATCATTCTTGGAATTTGGATAACTTCAAATAAAACAGCATTTAAGAAAGCTCATCCCTCATTGTCCTCAGAGTACTAAGGGTCAATTCTATAGCAAGGGTCTAGAATCCCATGTAATCTAATTAAGTATGAGGCAGCCTGTCTCTTTCCCAATAATGAATGGATGGGTTCTTAGAACAAAGTGGCAGCTTTTCATCATCATTTACTGGTGCCAAGCCAGCAATGATAGAATGGAACATCACTGCAGGCCATGGTGGGAGGGTATTTGGAATCTGAGTTGCCAGTCTCCTATGTTAACACCAGTCCTCTACCAGTCAACTTCTGGTGTCTTATGCACGCACTCCCAATTAAAGCAGATCAAAAATGGAAAAGAACACAGGCCACTTAACATCTGAAAGACAAACTTTCACCTCAACAGGAGGAAATCATCTAAAAGACTGAGCTATCTTTCTTTTATGTCAAATATTTACCATCCCCAGAAAGAGGATTCCAGCTAAGAGTGATTCTCCAAGTTGGAGGTAGTGGTAGCAGATGGAGGGAATGGGGAAGATAGCTGTCTACTGTGAGTGACAGAAAGTCTATATGGGTGGGAGGGGGAGGTGTTAGAGGGTTTAGAGTTCTGGGCTAGTGTTCCCAGCTAGTTGTTCTCCTAGGACCCTGAACCAGGCATTGGTTCTGTGCCCACTATCTGCTTGTAATTTTGTAGACAGTGAGGGAACATCCTAACAGATTCATAAACAGCTTTAACAGTCTTCCTATCTTATTCACTGTACTGCTCTCACACGTAGCACTGGAGAGTTTCCCACTGTGTGTGTCTTTCTGAGCTTATTTCATTTTTCAGAAATGTTAATTTGATTCCTTCATATCGAAAGAAATATCAAGCAACTGTGAAATAACTTTTACTTTGTTAACACCAAGATTGGGCAAAGAATAATAAATCTTCAAATGTTTTTGTTATAAATTTTTGAAAAGCAGAAAAATATTCCATAAATTCTTTAAAAATTAATTCACAGGATCTTGGAACACTTGCAGTGATGTCCTGGGATTGAGATGATTGACCTCCAACAAGCACAACCATCTTCCTTTGTGCCAGCCAGGAGTTCAACCAACAGAAAGCTTTCCCCCTGATTTCTATTGACTTTCACTTTGCAAGCACCCGCTGAAGCCACACTCAGTTAACTGTTACCTTGATGTTAATGGCAGTCACTCTCAACTCATGTCAGCTCTTTTGCACATGTTTTAGTCAAGACTGTGAGGTGGTCTGAGGACAAATAATCCTGGCAGAACCCAAACAGTGTAAATTAGTACAGAACTGCAGATCTAAACTAAAACAGAAATTGCTGGAAAAACTCATCAGGTCTGGCAGCATTTGTGGAAAGTAAGCAGACATTTTGACCCACACCCCTGCAATTTCTGTTTTTATTTGTGAGCAGATTATTGCTGTGTAAATACCACTTCATTCCAATCTCAGCAAGACCTTCCATCGCTGATCATCGAGAGTAGGCTGATAGAGCAGTAATTGGCCAGGTTAGTTTCATCCTGCTTTTTTTGTGAACAGAACGTATCTGTAAGTCATCATAGAATCCCTACAGTGTGGGAACAGGCCCTTCGGCCCAAAAAGTCCACACCAACCCTCAGAGCATCCCACCCACCCAATCTACACATCCATGAACAGTACGGGCAATTTAGCATGGCCAATCCACCTAGCCTGCACATCTTTGGACTGTGGGAAGAAACCAGAGCACTGGGAGGAAACCCACACAGACACAGGCAGAATGCACAAACTTCTCACAGACAGTCGCCCGAGAGTGGAATCAAACCCGGGTGCCTGGCACCGTGAGGCAGCAGTGCTAACCACTGGGCACCGTGCCACTCTTTGTTGGATAGATGCCAGCATTGTAAAGGTAAAGTCATAGTCTTACCACACCATTGGGCTGCTCTCTTATTAGAGAGATGAATGGCGGTGGTTTAACCTGAGGGTCACCATACCTCAGGTGAGGGGAGAAGTTAAAAGGAGTGTCCTTCATTGTAACCTCAGCCAGCGCTAGAAGTGAAGCGTGTCACAAGTCCAGCTAACTGAACTGACCAAACCCATGGCCAGTGTTGTAGCTGTACTGGAACAGCTTGCCTAGGGGCAGGGTGAGTTCTGGAGTACAAGTCTTCATAACTAAGGCTGAATTGTTGCCTGGGTCTTTGGCTTTTACAGTATCCAATTATCCATACTCTTCCCAAACTTCTAAAATATATACAGGTGTGGAGTGGAGCTTATAAGGTTAATTCTGCTCTGAAAAGTCGATTTTTAAATTTAAGTGCACAACAAAAAAATGGTTGTTAGTTTTCCCAAATCGGCAATAAATGGACCCCATTGACAGAACCACAATTCTCTAAGGAATTCCCTTGACCAATAATGTGTTACAGAAAATCTATCTATTTTGTTTCAGCATCAGTTTTACAGTTCCAAAATAATTCCTGCCAATAAATTTTCAGCTCTGCAGCCAGCTTTCTGTGTCGCTGATTCTCCGCAAGAAATCCTAGACAGTGTCTAACTTTCGCCGAGTGGGTTTTTCAATGGGACATTCATCCAAACTCCCCTGAACCCTGACCCTTTAGAGCATTCCAGAAGGAGGGGCTTGCTTACCCCTGGCTGAGGCAATGTTTTAAAAATCTGCCCAACATTCCTACCCTGCTACTCTGAGACAAGAACCCGTCCTGCAGATTTATTTGAGTGGTTCAGGCAGAAAGAGGGGAGTTTTATCACTTGTACTCTTCCTTAAATTTTGCATCTGATGTCCATTCATTCATTGGAATCCCAGAGGTTACTAACTGGAGGATATCTCTGGGATTGTGTATCTGTGTTTTTTTAAGTGAAGAAAGCACTCGTGGTCTGTTATTTTTAAAATATATATATATATATAGTTTTTTTTATTGTTATCTTACCTTTGCCATAAGTCTGCCCGGAAGAAGTTTCTATCGCCCTCCGTCTCTCCCAGCGGTTCGATTGGGATCCTGTGCCGCCTTTCAGCGTTCCCAGCCCGGATCAGGTGAGTGTGTGCTCCCGCTGGGTTAGGAACGGAAGCATCCAGGACCTGGGCTGATTAGAAAGGGGATGGGGAGGGACAGAGAGTTTATTTTTGAAAAACAACACAGTGCTTCATTCTTATCCGAAATGATTGTTCGTGGGGCTGGACGCAGAGAAACTTAATTTACAGCTCGAGGAAAAAAAATGCCACTTATTACAAATGAAGAAGCCTTAAGTATGAATAGATTCTATTTGGCTTTAAGGAAAGTGATGAACACAGATTAAAAGCATACTTATGACATTCTCGAATACGTCCCATCTCTGGGAACTCTGTTGGAACAGCAGTCTGTTTAGAGTAGTGCAGTTCAGGATAATGCAATGTGGTCTCAAACAACAGCATTCAAAATAATTGTGAATAAATTGAGAGAGAGATGTCCAAAACTCTGCCTTCTTCCCTAGGATCTCTGTGTTTGAAAGACAAAGGAGCTAGATGGCCACTTGTCTTTTTCAGTATTTACTTTGGTTAAGAAAGTCTCAGTTGTTTATAATTAGGGTTTGCTTTGTAGGAATTTATAAATTAATGGACTTTCTTGCAGCCTCACACTAGGTTGCTTATTAATGTGCATACTGCTTTCTGGGCACCTCTAGATGTACCTGAATACATATTCTAGATGCTGGATCAGGGAATGCACAGGAACTGCAATATTCCTGGAATGTTACAGAGTTTTTATAAAGGGTTTGATTGTCTGGATGAATTTTGAATTCATAGTGTCAGAGGTTTACAGTACAGGAGGCTATTCGACCCATTATATGTGTAGCAGCACCTGAAAGAGCTACCCAGCTAGTCCCACTCTCCAGTCATCTCTCCATAGGCCTCTATATTCAATCACTGTCGAATATATATCTAGCTCTGTTTTGAAACCTCCTATGGAAACCTCCTCCACCACCCTCCCAGACAGCACATTCCAAATCCTAACAACACTCTGAGTAAAGAAGTTTCTCCTCTCACTCCCAGCTCTCTTGATGACAACTTGAAATTGTGACCCCTAGTTACTATCGTACCAACTTGTGGAAACAGAATATCTTTCCTTACCCTGTCAAAATTGTTCATAATTTTGAACACCTCAATATGTTCACCTCTTAATCTTCTCTGCTCTAAAGAGAATAAGCCTAATTTCCCTAATCTTTCCTTGTATCTAAAATTCCCTCACTCCTTGTATCATTCTTATAAATCTCTTTTTCACTTTCTTCAGAGCTATAACATCTTTCATTGGATCATAGAATCCTGACAGTCTAGAAGCAGATCATTCAACCCATTGAGTCCACACTAACCCTCTGAAGAGCATCCCACCCACACACTGTATCCTTGCAATTTCCATGGCTAATCCATCTAACTGCACATCTTTGGACTGTGGGAGGCAACCAGAACACCTGGAAGAAACCCATGCAGACAGGGGAAGAATGTGGAAATTCCACACACATAGTCACCTGGGGCTGGAATTGAACCCAGGTCCCTGGTACTGTGAGGCAGCAGTGCTAACCACTGAGCCACCATGCTGCCCTATTTTTCCTTAAGTAAGGTGTCCAGAACTGAACACGAAACTCCAAATATGGTTTGACCAATTCCTTTGAGCACAAAAGACTCCAGGTAAACTATGTGAACAACTAAAGGATTTGACAGGGTGTTTGGAGAGAAATTATTTCCTAGAGAGGGAAGAAGGGGATAGTCTGCAACACAAACGTAACTTTCAAAGCAGTGTTAAGCTATTGAAAATTGATGGGCTGAATAGCCTCCAGTGCTGCATATTCAATACTATGTGAAGCTTTAAACTGATGGGCCCCACCAACTTCTATCACAATTAATTTTAGAAGCTCCTCAGTTCAGGTATGCCGGTGGATACTTGGTTTGCTCTTGCCTTTGTCCTCAGCGCTTCCAACTTTAGCTCAAGATTGTAAATAAAGCAGGAAACCTTCAAGTTACAGCATTCATGTGGAAGAACCTTTGCCTTAATTTCAAAGTTGTTCCAGACTTTGTTTGTGCTAACTACTTAAGGTATAATCGCAAAGCTGCCATTCATCTCAAATCATTTTCAAACTGCACACTGCATTCAAACTTCAGAATCAACACACCTGTTTAAAATGTTTTCCTCAGGAGGGAGACTAGCTGGTTTAAATTTTTGGTCAATTCAGTATCTAAGCTGTGCTTTTTCCACTTTATAACTGCTGCTTGGCAACTACCATGTAACTGTTACTCTTCCAAGGCCACTCCTACTTTGTACAATAATATTAAATGACAAATTTGAGTTGGCAGATCACATCATGGTATGGTACAAGTCATCTGTTCCACTGTGGCAGTCCAGTCCTTTGAAAAAGTGCTATCCCGATTGACTTGGAACTATATCGCTATTCCTTCTTGGCCTCTAAGTCAAAATCCCAGAAATCCCTCCCTAACATCACTGTGGGTGTACCTACACCAAATGGGCTGCAGTAGTTCAGAAAGGTGGCTCACGACCACTTTCTCCGGAGAAATTAGGGATGGGCAACAAATACTTGCCTAGCAACACTCAGAACTCATTTGATGATTTTTAAAAGGTTAGTGCCATTTCCTTATTTCTCCATGGCCTCCCGTTCTTTTCCCTTTCAAGTATTTTTATACAATCTTCTGTTGGAAGTTCTTATTCCACTGGCTTTCACTGCCCTTTCAGGCAGCATGTTCCACTCTACAACAATTCACTGCATTTAAAAATATATAGTTTTTGGTCTCAGGTTCTTTCACCAATTACCTTTGATCTGTGTCCTCTGGTTAACAAATCCCGTCCTATGGTAAAATGGTTCTCCTTATTTGCTCGATCAGTTTTATTTTGAACATGTATATTAAATCTTGTTCTAATTTGAACTCACACTAGTTTCTCTAGTCAATTAATTTAAGTAAACACCCCCATTCCTGGAACTGTTCTGGTAAATCTCCATGTGCCCTTTCCAATATTCTTTCCTGCTGTATGATGAGCTCAGTACTTCAGCTGGAATCTAATTTGTGATTTGTAGAAGTTGAGCATAGCTCCCTTTCTTTTGTACCATATTCCTCTATTAATAACAGGATAGTTTATCTTTCCTGCTCCTATGATGCTGCTTGACCTGCTGTGTTCATCCAGCTGCACACCTTGTTATCTCGGATTCTCCAGCATCTGCAGTACCTATTATCTCTGATACAAGGTTATCCAGAAATCTGGTTTCCAGTGATTAACTGCAAAGAATGTGAATTCTGAAACAAGGTTTTTTTTCACCAATAGTAGTGTTTGTCATTATTTTTATTCTTTCATGGCCCAGTATTTTCTATCCGTTGAGAAAATCATTTTCTTGAACTAAGACTCGTTGCTAAAGCCATTTCAGAGGGCTGTTAATAGTCGACCACATTGCTGTGGGTCTGGAGTGACACATAGGCCAGACCGGGTCAGGATAGTAGATTTCCATCACTTAGGACAATCGTGTTAGTGAGCCAGATGGGTTTTTACGACAATCAGTGGTCATTTCATGGACGCCATTTCCAAGAATGGTTTTTAATTCCAGATTAATTACATTGAAATTTCATCAGCAGCTATAGTGGGACATAAACTAGTGCCTCTAAGGCATCAGCCTGGGCCTCTGACTTCCTATTCCAGTGACATTATCACTGCACCACCATCTCCCCAAGGTAGCTGATTGTGTTAGGTTGTGTATTTGGAGGCAGGGGTCCTACCATCCTCCTCCTGTCACATCAGAGCCAGGGGCCCTCTGTTCTCCTGCACACTCCTGTAATATGTGGGATGGGAATGGGCTACAGGTCAATTCTATACCTGCAAACTGAGAATCGCACACAGAGCAATATTTATTTGAACCTTACTGCCAGTGAAAACATCTGAAGAAAGATTTCTGATTACACAGTGCCTCTCAAAAACTCAGGATGACCCTACATATTTTACATCCAATGTGTATCTTGTTGAAGTCAGAAATCACACGACACCAGATTATAGTCCAGCAGGTTTATTTGAAGACACAAGTTTTCTGAGCCTCAGTCCTTCTTCAGGTGGAGAGGCTCCGAAAACCTGTGTTTTCAAATAAACCTGTTGGACCATAACCTGGTGTCATGTGATTTCTGACTTTGTCTACCCGAGTCCAACACCAGTGCCTCCACATCATGCCTCATTGAAGATCACTGTCTGTTGTTAAAATAGGAAATGCAATTCCAATTTATGCACAACAAGCTCTCATAAAAAGCAATAGAATTATGAGCAGATGATCTGTTTTACTAATCTTGATTAAGAGATATTGTTGGGCAGGATACCGGGATGTCTCCCCTTCCATTCTTCAAAACAGCAGCATGGGACCATTTATAGTAAAGTGCACAGACGGGCTTCAATTTAACATCGAATCTACAAAGCAATGCCTCTGACCTTGTAGCACTCCCTCAGTACTGACACTGGGAATATCAGCCTAGACAGTGACTCAAGAGGCAGGAAAGAAAGCCTGTTCCTTCCAATTGGTATGAAATAGAATAAATTATTTTGTTTTTAAAAACAATAAAAGGAGACAGCAAAGCAAAAAAGAAAATGAAAGATCACTTCATGTCGACACTTGGATTCATAGAGAGCGTGTGACGTCAGAATTAGTATGTTCACCATCTACACTGATTCATTAAAATGCCTTGGGTTATCACTGTTATTGAATGCATTGTTTCTGTAGTTGAAGGTATCCTAGATGGATAGCTCAGTGCATCCAGGTCTTACTTCTATTAGCTATGCATGGCCAATATTCAATATGATGAGATGATAACCGTGGCTCCATTGGTAATGGACTTGCATAAGTGCCAGAAGATCCCAACCCAGAGCTTGACCACACAATTCAACACTGGCGCTCCTGTGCAGTACTGAAGAAGTGCAGCACTGTCTATGGTGCTATGCTTTCCATGAGATCTTTAACCAAGGCCCACACCATCTGATATTCTGGCCAGTATTAAATCCTGGATTAATGTAAAAATATTGTGAAAACTAATTACGTAGTATGTTGCTATCTGTGGGAGCTTGCTGTGCGGAAATTAACTGCTGTGATTCCTAGATTACAACACATCAAAAGCACTTAGCTTGCAACAAAACACTTTGAGATGACTGGTGGTTGTAGACCATTCCAAGTCTTTCATTAATTTCCTTCTCTTTACCCCAATGTATAACATCATCAGTTACGTTTGAAGTCTTGATGAATTTATACATATTTTGTTACGTATAATGTATGCTTTATAGTATCCAAGAGTTCTAAGTTGCCAAATCCAAATATCAGGATGGTCAGCCATGCTGATTAGAGAGAATTTCACCAATACTCGAAGCTTGTGTTGTTCAGCTGTTACCTACTGAGTCTCTTAGTATGGTGTTGGAAGCTTGAACTCTTGTGGGAGTCATACCCTATCGTGTGAACTCAGTAGAACATACTAAATATCCGAAATTGGTACCTGAGCAATGTTACACCACCTTGGCATCCCAAACACCAGCTGAAGAGTTGAGGAAGGAGTGTTTGACCCTTTGTTTTGAGGGCTGGTGGGCTAGGACTTTTTTTGTAAAGTATTCAAGTGAAACATCAATTTGGAGTTCAATTTCCAGTGATTTAATAGGCCCAGAGGGAGCATGCAACTTGCAGAAGGCACAGATCGTCTTTCGAACAGGTTTAATGGGTTGATATGTTTCATATGATATATGAACACAGGAAGGATGAAAGGGTGTGGGTACATCCTGGTCATGTTGAGTATTTTAGGAAGCTGCACTTGCTTTCACAAGTGGACTATGTCAAATTGCTTGCTTGCTTGATGATTTTAGATTTGTGTCAGAATTTTGTAGAGTATTGTGTCACACCAGAAGTGCAAAGAATTATCCACTCTGGGGTTTGAGGAGCAAAGTGAGATAGTCATGATCGCATTTTGTTTTCAGCTGAGTCTTGGTAGTTAGAAGGCGGCTGTCTGACTTTGGCACCCAGTTCTGAAACACCTTGATTTTAAATTCTCATCCACTCTCTACCCATCTTTTAAAGTTCCGTCATGGGATATGGGCATTGCTGACTGGGCCAGCATTTGTTATCTAAACTTAATCGCCCACTGGGCATTTAAGAGTCAACCACATTGCTGTGGGTCTGGAGTCACATGTAAGCCAGACCAGGTAAGGATGGCAGATTTCACACCAGTGAACCAAGTGGGTTTTTAACAGATATAAGAAGGATATTGTTAAACTTGAGATGGTGCAGGAAAGATTTACAAGGATGTTGCCGGGACTGGAGGGCTTGAGTTGTAGGGAGAGGCTGAATAGGCTGGGGCATTTTTCCCTGGAGCGTCAAAAACTGAAGGGAGACCTTAAGGAGGTTTATAAAGTCATGAGGGACATGGAGAGAGTGAATAGCCAAGATCTTTTTCCCAGGGTGTTCGGGTTTGGGGAGAAAGAGTCCAAAACTAGAGCATATAGGTTTAAGGTGATGGGGGAAAAGATTTATAAAGGACCTGAGAGAACTTTTTTTATACAAAGGGTGATGCACATGTAGAAAGAGCTGCCAGAGGAAGTGGTGGGGGCGGGTACAGCGACAATATTTTAAAGGCATCTGGATGGGTACATGAATGGGAAGGGTTTTGAGGAATATTTGCCATTGGGACTGGGTCAGATTGGCATATCATGTCAACAGACCGAAGGGTCTGTTACCGTGCTGTTTGACTCTATAACAGTCAACAGTGGTTCCATGGTTACCATTATCATTGAATTCAAATTTCACCTTGGCGTGATTTGAACCCATTTCCACAGAACATTAGCCTGGAGGTCCTGCTCATCAATCCAGTGACATTACGACTATGCCACCACCTCCACTCAAAACCTCTTCCAATCTGACAATCTGACCAGATCCCTGCGTTTTCCCCAGTCTCTGGCCTTTTGCCCATCTCAGACATCCTCCAACCCTCAACTGGTGACTGCGCCTTCAACTGCTGAGCTCTAGAATTCCTTTCGTAAACTTCTCTGCAAGTCTATCTCTCTCTTCTATAAAACCTACCTCCATTATCTGTCCTAATATCTCCTTATGTGGCTCAGTGTCAAATTTTGTCCGATAATGCCCATATTGTAGCTCTTTGGGATGTTTTACATTGCAAAGGAGTGATATATGCATGCTGTTATTGAACAAAAGAAAAGTTGACTCAATTTATGTAATACAGAGCTGTGACAGTAAGACTTTTGGGAGAAAGATGTGATCCAGATGGTTTTGTGATACGATCATATGTGGCAGTCACATGCAGTCATTTGAAGTGTTTCTCCATATGGGTTAAACCAAATAGTGTTAAATGTTTTGGAGGCTAAAGTGCTATTTGGACAGTGACAGTCCTGTGCATGCCACATTAAACCAATATTTGGCATTATATGTTAACAGCACTACGATCTCAGATTTCTGTAAGAATGATAGGGTGGTTATGGTAGGGGATTTTAACTTTCCAAACATAGACTAGAGCTGCCATAGTGCTAAGGACTGGGATGGAGTGGGATTTGTTAAGTGTGTACAAGAAATTTTTTTTAAAATTCAGTATATGGATATGCCTACTAGAGAAGGAGCAAAACTTGATCTTCTCTTGGAGAATAAGGTATGGCCAGTGACTGAGGTGTCAGTGGGGGAGTAAGTGGTCATAATTCTATTCGTTTGAAAATAGTTATGGTAAAGGATAGACCTGATCTAAAAGTTAGAGTTCCAAATCGGACTAAGGCCAATTTTGACGGTATTAGGCAAGAACTTTCAGAAGTTGATTGGGGAAGGCTATTCACAGGCAAAGAGATGGTTGGGAAGTAGGAGGGTTTAAGAATGAGATAATGAGAGTTCAGAGACAGTATGATCCTGTAGGGTGAAGGGCAAGGCTGGTAGGCATAGGAAATGCTGGATGACTAGAGAAATTGAGGCTCTGGTCAAGAAAAAGCCAGAGCATATGGCAAGTATAAGTAGCTGGGATCAAGTGAATCCCTCACGGAGTTTAAAAGCAGTAGGAATATATCAAGGAAAATCAGGCAGGCAAAAAGGGAACATGAGATAGCTTTGACAAATAGGAGAATCCATTAAGGGCAAAATATATTAAGGGTGAAAAGAGTAACAAGGGCGAGAATAGGGCCCCTTAAAGACCAACAAGTCTGCCTATGAGTGGAACCACGGGAGATGGTTGAGATAGTAAATATTGACACGAAATATTTGTTAACTGTGGAGAAGGATACGGAAGGTAGTGAACCTGGAGAAATAAATAGTGATAGCTTGAAAAGTATCCAATTTACAGAGGAGGTGGTGCTGGATGTCTTAAAGGTGGATAAATCCCCAGAACCTGATCAGGTATATCCCAGAACTTTGTGAGAAGCTAGGGAAGTGATTCCTGGGCCCCTTGCTGAGATATTTGTATCATCGATAGCCACAGGTGAGGTGCTGGAAGACTGGAGGTTAGCTAACGTAGTGCCAGTATTTAAGAAAGGTGATAAGAAAAAGGCAGCAAACTTTAGACCAGTGAGCCTGACATCAGTAATAGGTAGGTTGTTGGAGGGGATTCTAAGCGACAGGATGTATTTGGAAAGGAGAGAATTGATTAGGGATAATCAACATGGTTTTGTGCATGGGAAATTGTGTCTCACTAACTTGATTGAGTTTTTTGAAGAAGTGATGAAGAAGATTGATAAAGGCAGAGCGTGGACATTGTCCATATGGACTTCAGTAAGGTATTCAACAAGGTTCCGCACAGTAGACTAGTTAGCGAGGTTAGATCATGTGGAATCCAGGGAGAGCTAGCCATTTCAATACAAAATTGGCTCGAAGGTAGGTGACAGAGGGTGGTGGTGGAGGGTTGTTTTTCAGGCTGGAGGCCTGTGACCAGTGGGGTGCTGCAAGGATCGGTGCTGGGTCCACTGCTTTTTGTCATTTATATAAATGAGTTAGATGTGTTCATTGGAGGAATGGGTAGTAAGTTTGCAGATGACACCAAAATTGAAGGGGAAGTAGATACTGAAGAAGGTTACCTCAGAGTACAATAGGATTTTGATTAGATGGGCTTGGCAGATGGAGTTTACATTAAATAAATGTGAGGTGTTGCATTTTGGTAGGACAAATCAGGGCAGGGATTTATATACTTAATAGTAGGGTCCTGAGGAGTCTTGCCAAACAAAGAGATTTTGGGGTGCAGATTCATAATTCCTCGAAGGTGGCGTTGCAGGTAGACAGTGTAGTGAAGAAGGTGTTTGGTACACTTGTCTTTATTGGTCAGTTGGGATGTCACGTCGCAGCGTTACAAGACATTGGTTAGGCCACTTTTGGAATACTGCGTTCAATTCTGCCCTCCCTGTTATAGGAGAGCTGTTGTGAAACTTGAAAGGGTGCAGAAAAGATTTACAAGGATGTTGCTAGGATTGGAGGATTTGAGCTACAAGGTGAGGCTGAATAGACTGAGGCTATTTTCCCTGGAGCGTCAGATGCTGAGGGATGACCTTTATAGAGGTTTATAAAATCACGAGGGTCGTGAATGGAATAAAAAGCCAAGGTCTTTTATCCCAGGGTAGGGGAGTCCAAAAGAGAGGGCACAGGTTTAAGGTGAGAGGGGAAAGATCTAAAAGGACCCTAAGGGACAACATTTTCACACAGAGCATGGTGCATTTATAGATGAACTGCCAGAGGAACTAGTGGGGGTTGGTAGATTTACAACATTTCAAAGGCCTCTGGTTGAGTATATGAATAGGAAGGATTTAGACGGATTTGGGCCAAATGCTGGATAATGGGACTAGATTAATTTAGGACATCTGGTCGGCATGGACATGTTGGATCGAAGTGACTGTTTCCATACTGTACAGCTCAATGACTCTTGCACTAGCAATGTGGTACTTAATTTTTTTTGTTCCAATTTCTATCAAGTTTTGCCAAAAGTGATCTGGTTATATAATAGCAAAAGGAGCATTCTGCGTTAAAAGGATGATCACTCCAATGATGTGTGTGTATATTATTCAGTTGATACCTCTGAACTGAACTACCTTTAAAGGTTGTAGAGTCAGCAGCATCTGTGGAAAGAGAAATAAATTTAATATTTCAAGTTCAATACAAATCTTCTTTAGGACTTCTCAACTTGGGAGCTCTGAAATAGAGTCATATCTCACTTGAAACCTATGTTTCTCTCTCCATAGTTACTGCCAAACATACAGAGTGTTTCCTGCACTTTTCTGCTTTTATTTCAGATCACCAACATCCGCAATAATTTGCTTCTATCTTATAAATGCTGTTGTTCTATTTCAGGTGTCAAAAGCAAAATGAAAATTATTTAAATTCTGTTTCTTTTTCTCCAATAAAATATTGCAAACTAAAAAATGCCATAAGTCTGCTCCTTATTCCAACGTTTCTTTAACTGAGGTACCACTCATCATTGCTACTGATTAAAATGAGGCTGATGGATGCGCTATTTAGAAAGCTACAGACCCAGTTTCCAAAATCCAAAACATTTCCTCTTTATTTCTTTGTGATTCGTTTCAGTAAAGGAAATATTTAGAGACTGGCAAAGGCGAAATGGTTTCTTTCAAATGCATAATGAATTCCATTTTAATGTTTCATAAATCTGTTTCTGATGTAGGTAGAAGTTGTCTATTATATTCCATGATTTACTATTTACATGGAAATATTAATCTGCTCAAAGTGAATCACAGACAGGTTGACTGAACCATGCTACCACACCAGGTCCAGGTCTGTATTCTGGGTCCTTTTGTAAAGTTCCAGACATGGGATGGCACAGTGGCTCAGTGGTCAGTACTACTGCCACAGCACCAAGGACTCGATTACAGTGTCAGGCAGCTGCCTGTGTGGAGTTTGCACATTCTCCCCTTGTCTGTGTGGGCCCCTGCTGGGTGGTCTGGTTTCCTCCCAAAATCCAAAGATGTGCCAGTTAGGTGGATTAGCCATAGGAAATTGCCCAGAGTGTCTAGGGATGTGTAGGTTAGGTGGATTAGCCATGGGAAGTGCAGAGTTATAGGGATGGAGTAGGGGGTTGGGTCTGGGTGGGATGCTCTTCCGAGGGTTGGTATGGACTGAATGATTGCTTCCAAACTCTAGGGAGTCGATGATAACCTGCACCAAGCTATCAACAGCATGTTTGTTTTGCTAGAAGCATCATTTATTGATGTCGGATATAGTTCTTGGGGCCAAAGGGATCAAAGGGTAGGGGGAGAAAGCAGAAACAGTTGGATGATTAGCCATGATCATTTTGAATAGCGGAGTAGGTTTGAAGGGCTGAACAGCCTACTCCTGCTTTCTATGTTTCTAGTTGGAGAGAATAAAAGAGCGAATGACAAGGGTTTCAGAATGGTAGAGAAGGAAAGTCCATCAGTAAGTATTATCAAAAAAAAAAATCAAAATTGGGCTGGCTTAAGAACATGGTGAAGGAAGTGACTGAATGAAGATTAGAAGGTGTAGACCAAGAGACTGAAAGAGAATGATGATGTTAGGCAACTTGAAATTGAAAACAAGAGGATCTGACAAGCAACTTGAGAAAAAAATCAGATTGCGAGGTGGGCAAAATGAGAAAGAAGACCTGTTCCTCGATCGATCGCTTTAAATTGCCCACTTGCCCCTACAATGGAGCCAGTAAGGATGGGGGAGTGATACGTGTAGGCTACTGCTTGTCCAGCACCAGTGAAAACTGCCAGAACTACAGAACAGTTTAAAGAAGTCCTGGGCAGAAATCCAGGCCCATGACCTCAGTTTTCCCAATATTTCACTGGAGCAGATTTCTGCTCATCCCTGGATGCCAGGCAAGAAACAGGACACATTAAGGAAACATTGCAGCATTGAAATGGGACTCTGTGTCTTCAGTGTACAGATGAAATTATTTCAGCAAAGACAGGGAGAGCAGCAAAAACCCATTTCTGAACATCTTTCTGGTGGGATCTTGTCTGAACTTGCAAAAAATCTATAATGGCAAATAAATAAGTGAGGTGATTGTGGTATTTTATTAAAGTTATTTAGTTGTGTTTATACATTTTGATTACAAAAGCATGTTGCACACCAGTTTTCCATTTGGTAATGCGTAATTCATAATCTCCCTTGTCAATACTGCAATTGCTACACCATTAAGTATCCACTTATCTACATTGACTGCCCAGAGTAAACATAATAATCCCATACACTTCATATGTCGTGGACGGTTTGATGTAAGAATCATTTTATTTTTGGTATTTTATCTTTAAACGAGGATGATTGGTTACAACAAGAAATTTAGCGCAACATATAAAAGGCACACCTGAGTGGGACACGAAAACAAAAAAAAAGGACTACAGTTCCTAGAAATCGGAAACAAAAGCAGCAATTGCCGAAAAACTCTGGCAGCATCTGTGGAGAGAAAGCAGAGTTAACGTTTCAGGTCCAGTGACTCTTTTTCAGAACTAATTGTAGCTGGAAAGAAGTTGGTTTATATGCTGAAGATGGGGTTAGGGGAGGGGAAAGGAGTAAACAATTGGTGGAGAGAGAGAGAGAGAGAGAGAGAGCAGCAGTCAAGCAGACAAAGCAATGAGTAAAGGTTAGCCTGGGAGAATCAGTAATTTAATTTTAATTCAAATCGTTCCTGCAGATTTTACAAGAGAGAATTTTGCTGGCACTGAACAGTAGTACACTCCCTATCCGATTCTAATCGATGCCAGTGCATTGCATAAATATAAGTTAGATCAAGACTATGTCACGGAGCCCTAAGGTTATAACTCCTAGTTATTAAGGTAAAGCTAATAATTCACCATGCCAAGAAGGGATTAACCATTATTAAACCAAAATTGTTTGAAACTGTTGTGTGCGAAATAAAAAGAGACTTAAAGGGATCCTACTGTAAATGAAAGGTGAGGAACATCAGGAATGGCTGAACTAGCTGGGGTTCTTTTCTCTGGGACATAGATGGTGAAGGGGCAGTCTAATTGAGGTTTTTAAATTACTAATAGGGTAGCATGAAAGATGTTTGCCCTTAGTTTAGGACTTCGTCACAAGTGGAATCAGTGATGACACTCACTCATGCCGACACAGTGACAACTAACTGCAATAAAGAATTCAAGAGAAGTTTCTTTACCCAAAGAGTGGCAAGAACATGGAACTGATGACCATAAAAAGAAATGTGTGAAGCAAATGGCAGATGAGTTCAAGTCAAAGCTTACAGTTTAGTGCAGAATTGAAAAAGCACTATGCTGTCAGAAGCACCAGCTTTTGGTGAAGATGTTAAACAACAGAGAAGGTCTAATGCCTGCTCAAGTGGATGTAAAAGATCCCTCAGCACTCTTTGGAAGAAGAGCAGGAAAGTTATCTTCAGTCTCCTGGTCAATATTGGAGTCATAGTGTTACAGAGATCTATAGTACAGAAAAAGGCCCTTTAGCCCATTCCATCTGCGCCAGTCAAAAACAAACCACCTAAATGCGCTAATCCCATTTTCTAGCACTTGGCCCATTGCCTTGTATTTTTTTGGCATCACAAGGGCATGTCTCAATACTTCTTAAACGCTATGAAGGTTTTTGCCTCGACCACCTTCCCAGGCATTGAGTTCCAGAATTCCACCCCCCACTCCCCCTGGGTAAATTAGCTTTTCCTCACATCTCCTCTAAGTCTTCTGCCCCTTACCTCAAATCTATGTCTCATGGTCATTGTTTCCTCCTTGAAAGAAAACATTCCTTCCTGTCTACCCTATATATGTCCCTCATAATTTTATACATCTCAATCATGTCCCCTCTCGATCACCTCTGCTGTAAGGAAAACAACCTAAATCTGTCCAATCTCTCATCATAATTGAAACTCTCTAGCCCCAGCAACGTTCCAACATGGAATGTACATTGTTCTCTACTTTTCCAAAGATCAAATGTAGATTCTGTCATGGCACCCAATCCTCACACCTCCACCCAACCATTAACCACTCAATGAGAGGGAATTATTACATAATGAGGAGAAGCAATGGTCTAGTGGTACCATTGCTGGACTGTTAATGTTCTAGGTTCAAATCCTGCCCCCTCAGGCAGTTGGTGGAATTTGAATGCAATAAAAAATATCTGGAATTAAGAATCTAGTGATAATCACGAATCTGTTGCTGAATGTTGGAAAACCCCATCTGGTTCACTAATGTCCTTCAGGGAAGGAAACTGCCATCCTTACCTGGTCTGGCCTACATGTGACTTCAAACCCACACCAGTGTGGGTGACTCTTAACTGCCATCTGGGCAAATAGAGATGGGCAATAAATGCTGCCTAAAAGTGACCCCCTCATCCTGTGAATAAATGAAGAACAGAAAATAGACCAAGGGACATCTGAAGCCCTCTGTTCTACTCTAGGGCAGGAGGACTTAATAGGGTAAAACCACATGAGGTCCCAAGCCTTGACAATGCAATCTCATGAAGCCCTAATAACTCAGCTCAATTTCAATCTCTATTTATTGTTTAGTAAGATTGACCTATTTTAACTTCGAGTATGAGAGTTTGAGAAGCCTTGCTTTCAATGCTATTAGAGTCATCGAATCATGCAACACAGAAGAGGCCATTCAGCCCATCAAGCCTGCACTGACCTACCTACACTAATCTCACTTTCCAGCATTTGACATTATGCCATTCATAGAAAATAGGAGCAGGAGGAGGCTATTTGTCCCTCCCAGCCTCCTCTACCATTCAATATGATCATGGCCGAACCTCTATCTCAATGTCATATTCCCGCCTTCTCTGAATACCCTTCACTGTTTTAAGATCTAAAACGTATTGATCTCTTCCTTGAATATATTCAGTAATCTGGCCTTTGCAGTATCCTGTAATGACTCCCTCTTCTCAGTCCTAAATGGCCTACCCTATATCCTGAGACCAGCACTCCTGGTCTTGACTTGCCAACCAGGGTAAACATTCTCTCTGCATCTAGTTCTGTCCAGCCCTGTTAGAATTTTATACATTTCAATCAGATCCCCTCTCATTCTTCCAAACTCCAGTGAATACAGGCCTGGTCAAACTAATCTCTCTTCAAGGACAGTCCGACCATCGCAAACCTCCACAACACTCCCTCTATGGCAAGTTTGTCCTTTCTTAGGTAGAGAGTTCCAAACCACACACAATACTCCAGGTGTGGTCTCACCAAGGCCCTGCACAACTGCAGTATGGAATCCCTACTTCTGAACTCAACTCCTTTTGCAATGATACCCAATATACCATTTGCATTTCTAATAGCTTACTGCACCTCCATATTAACTTTCATTGACTGCTTTATAAAGATGCCCAGATCCCTTTGTACATCAAAATAAAACAAAGAACCATGGATGCTGAAGATATGAAACACACAAAAATTGCCAGAGAAACTCAGCAGATCTGGGCAGCATCTGTGCAGAGAAAATAGAATTGACATTTTGAGTCCTGTGACCTTTGTTCAGAACAGGAGAGGGTTCTGTACAAGGGTCATGGGACTTGAAACATTAACTGTTTCTGTCTCCACAGATGCAGCCAGACCTGCTGAGTTTCTCCAGCGATTTCTGTTTTGTGTGTTTCATATCTCCAGCATCCGCAATTCTTACATTGTGCATCCACATTTTACAACAGATCGTAATTTACATAATACTCTGCTTTTCTGAATTTTACGACAAAATGTATAACTTCATATTTATTAACATTATACTGCATCTGCTATGCGTTTGCCCACATATTGAAATTGTTTGAATCACCTTGAAGCTTCCTTTCATCTTCCTCACAATCTCATCTAGTTTTGTGTTGTCAGCCTTTGGGGTTTGTCACGGAAAGTCTAACAGAAATCTGAATTCCTATCCTCAAAACACTACAATTAGAGCTTTTGTAAGGGTTACAAGGAGCAAAGCCAGAAAAATGGAAATGAGACACATACCAGTCATTAGCTAATTAAATGGTGCAAACAATGCATCTAAATTTGTGCTTTATGGTTCTTGTTTTAATTCTGACTTGATGCCTTGTTACCCATTCATCCATCAATCAACATAGAGTTCAGTATTTTTGTGACATTTTCCAAACAATTCAAACACTGTGTTGCTCCACAGGACAATAACCCAGCTGAGATTTAATGTTCTGGGTTGACCCAGTCGATTTCAGGGGCAATTAACTTCCTAGTGAGAAAGATTACTGGATCAAGCAACAATTAGGTACTTAATGTGCTGAGCGGTGAGCTTTTCATCCAATCAGGAGCCTCCCCACTGAGATTCCACCTCAGCTGTGGCCACAAGCCATTAAAGAGCATTTCTGGACACTCGGGGAGTGTGGCCATTAAGAGCTGCACCAATGAAGAGATTTGGTTTAGTGGTGGGTCTGGGGAGTTCATAAGTTCAGGGGCAAGGATAGGCCAATGGCTTTCAGTGGCCACCTCCTACTCCAGTTGCCCCCAGGTTTAGGAAAATATGCAGCAGACAGGTTGATGTGGTTACCATTTCGGAGAGAAAGCCATTTTTCTTATCTGCCAGGAAGGCAGCTCATCAGGTCAGTCAGCATCAGAGGAACAGGCAAGTTGACGTTTTGGGTCGGGACCCTTCTTCAGAAATGGGGAGGGGGAAGGGAGCTGGGAAATAGAGACAGAAGGGGTGGGTCTGGGGAAGGTAGGCCACACCTCTATTTCCCAGCTCCCTTCCCCCTCCCCATTTCTGAAGGAGGGTCCCGACACGAAATGTCAACTTTCCTGCTCTTCTGATGCTGCCTGGCCTTCTGTGTTCCTCCAGTTCCATACTGTGTTGGAGAGATAGTAGGAACTGCAGATGCTGGAGAATCTGAGATAACAAGGTGTAGAGCTGGATGAACACAGCAGGCCAAGCAGCATCATAGCTCTGACTCCAGCGTCTGCAGTTCTTGCTGTCTCATCAGGTCAGTGTTGTGTGAAAGACCATCAGTGGACATTAATTGACCACTTAAAGCCCTTCACTGGTAACAGGTCACCCAGGGACCTTCTTGGTAATTGCTGAAATGGTGGAATAGAGGTGATTATTTCTCTGGGACTAATCCCCACCCCATCAATTATCTAGTCTTCCTCACCAACTTTGGGGATGAGAAAAATCACCATTCAATGTTTTTAAGTCTTTCATATCACCTATGGTATAACAACATACTGGAATAGCACTTCTCAGTTTGAAAGAATTCAAAATGAGCATTTTCAATAAGAATTTTCTCAATCAGCTGCAGAAGGAAATATCAGGACAAACCACCAAATACTTGGTCCAAAGGGGTAGATTTTAATGAATATCTTTAAGCAGAAGAGAGGGACAGAGAGTTAAAGGGAGGGAATACCAGAGCTTAAAGCCACAGTGGCTAAAACAATCCTGGTCTCCACTGAGTAATCCATTACTTCAATCTCTATTTCAGCTCTTGTATTTTAAGGATGAAGCTGCAATTATACAGTGCCTTTGACAACCTCAGGGGGGATGTCTGCAAGGGGAACATTTGATCTCTATCAGCAAGTTTGGACTGCATAAGAACAAAGAAAAATTGGAGTAGAGGTAGATCATTCGACCCATTGAGTCTGCACCACCATTCAATCTCATCATGCCTAATCTCTACATCAACTTCTATCCCATTCTCATTGTGATTCACTTGGTGCACAAGACATTGTGGATAAAGGAGAGAGTTACAGTTTGTGAATAACAAACATAGAATTGCTGGAAAAGCTCAGCAAGTTTGGCAGCGCCTGTGGAGAGAAATCAGAGTTCATGTTTTGGGTCGAGTGACCCTTCCTCAGTCCTGAGGAATGTTAACTCTGATTTCCCTCCACAGATGCTGCCAGACTTGTTGAATTTTGCCAGCAATTTATGTTTTTGGTTTTGATTTACAACATCCACAGTTCTTTTGGTTTGTATATAACTTGTTAATGTTGTTTAGTAAATTGGAGCTTGTTTTATCAAAAATAAGTCTTTTCTTAAGTCTTATTTTTGTGTCTCTCAAGGGGTAGTTATACTTAACTATAAGTACATGACAAAGCAGTTCAAGCCCAACATTATAGAAACACAAAAAAATTTCATTTGAGCATTGCACTCATAGGTATGCCCATCCAAATGGAAATCTGAAATATTTACCAAATATGACCAGAAACTATCTACAATATAAGCTACCAGGGTTCTATATGTTAACAGACCTTTGGGATATCATCAAGGAAGAAAGGCCTTAGATAGTGACATTTACCCACTGTGTACTGGGGGCAGTATTGCCAAGGTTTTAGTGGTTCCCTCAACACATAGACCTGAAGCTTGGAATGTGCCAGTTTGCAACACTCAGCTGACGACAACTCTTTGATTGAGTTAGTCAATAAATTAGGGAAGCAGGGTGGCTCTGTGGTTAGCACTGCTGCCTCACAGCACCAGGGACCTGGGTTTGAACCCCTGGGATGAGTGTGTGTGTGTGAGTGACAGAGAGAGAGAACTCGTGTGAACTGCAGGGCTAGGGTGGGGAGGGGGTTAGGGTTATTTGGAGGGTTAGTGTGGACTCGATGGACCGAATGGCCTGCTTCCATATTGCAGGGTGTCCTGAAGTCTTTGTGCCTTTAGACACCCTAGAGCGTTTCACAGTCAATTAAATTCTTTTTGAAACAGTGGCCAATCAAACAAGCATTGGCGCAGCCTGCAGTATAACTGCCATCCCAGCGGGTTACAAATTGTGGGTATCATTGGAAAGTTGGAATGATCAGTTTCAGACGAAATTGCTACAGTGGAATGCCCATGGATTGAAGCGTAAATTGGACTCAGTGCCTTTTTGAATTTAACCCCACGCCCCCGGGTGTTGGTTTACAGGGTAGCGGCTGGGACCAGGTCTCCAGGCCACTGCCCATGGCTATATCCCCGGCTACTTACTGCAATGCGTCCGGCTGTGGTGTGCGGCCAGCGGAGAGTCCCTGGACATTGTGCCCAGGCTCGGTACGCGGCTGTGGACGCTTGCTTTCGCTCCTCTCTCCAAGGACCCGGTACCTTCTCCTTATGTTTTCCCTTTCGTCTAATCTGCTCAACACGCGGCTGGTTCTCACGCCCTCCCCCATAATCTGTCAACAAGGAAATGAGGAGGCAGTTTTAACAAAGACAGGGAAGTTAATAAAGAGAGAGAGGGAGGGAATTAGCAAAGAGAAAGTGAGACAAGGAGTTTGTCAAAGGGAGAGAGAGATGGGGAACTTGGCAAAGGGAGAGAGAGTTTGGGGAGAAGGCAGAGATTGGGAACTTAGTAAAGAGAAAGCCAGGAGAGAGGGAACTTAAGAAGAGGCTAGGGAAAGACAGAACAAGACAAAGAACCTAGTAAAGAGGTGTTGTGATTCCAAAACCGAACCTCTGAACTGTGTTTGATGTACCCTGTGCAGTAAAGATGGAGCCTACAGATGTAGTAGGTGAACTGTAAAAATGTCTCCATGCTTCAGGTGCTCTTTGAGGACCTCTGTTAGGTTGGTATAAAGTGTGGCCAGAGTTGCTACATACCTAGAACAAATGTCATTGGCTATAGAGATAGTAGGAACTGCAGATGCTGGAGAACCTGAGATAACAAGGTGTAGATCTGGATGAACACAGCAGGCCAAGCAGCATCAGAGGGGCAGGAAATCTGACGTTGTGGATCTGGACCCTTCTTCAGAAATGATGGACCCACTTCTGAAGAAGGGCCGAGGCCTGAAGCGTCAGCTTTCCTGCTCCTCTGATGCTGCTTGGCCTGCTGTGTTCATCCAGCTCTATACCTTGTTATCTCATTGGCTGTGGATGTAGCCTGCTGCCTCACTGGGGTAATTAAAGGACCCTGCTGCACCGTTGGGGGTATTTTATAGGGCCTGCTGAGTTTTCTGAACAGATACCATCAAGTAAGTGCTAGGTGTTGCCCTCAGCAGCATCCTCCAATTACTGCCAGGCAGACATTTACATATGCAAATTGTCTGCCCACTACTACCAGGTGGGTTTTGTTCCCACCTCCATCCTTGGCAAGGTCAGCCAGAGAATGTAAGATCATAAGCCAAAGTAGGCCATTCAGCCCCTTGAGTCTGTTCTGCCATTCAATTAGATCATGGCCTCAATTCCACTTACTTGCCTGCCTCACCATCATGAACCCTTGATCAAAGGAATGATAGAGCAGGTATCTCATCAGCCCACCCACTAGATGCCCTGTCCTAACTTATTCCCGGTTGCACATTGGAGACTGTCTTAGCAAGACAGGTAAGGCTCTGCCTATAAGTCCATGCCATTATGGAGACTGGAACTCACATGTAGACCAGACGAGGTAAAGATGACACAAACTTCTTCCTGAAAGGTATCAATAAATTCATTGTCATTAAAACACAATCTTATTAGTTATATCTGGTGGCATCTCATGTCACCTTGATATGATGATGTTGGCCAATCACTTTTGAATCAGACAACTCTGATTGGGGGAAGAAAGATAGTTTATTCACGCTAACTGAACTCAGTATGATTTAAAGCACCTCTTAGTTCATAGAATCCCTACAGTGCAGAAAAAGACCCTTCAACCCAAGATGTCCACACCAACCCTCAGAGCATCCCACCCTGACCGCTATGGGCAATTTAGCATAGCCAATCCACCTAGCCCGCACATCTTTGAACTGTGGGAGGAAACCGGAGCACCCGGAGGAAACCTACACAGACACAGGGAGAGTGTGCAAACTCCACACAGACAGTTACCTGAGGGTGGAATCCAGTTACCCTGGCACCGTGAGGCTATTGTGTTAACCAATATAAATAAGTCAAGTAAACTAATTAAGTTTACAAAAGATTTACCCCCTTAAAGGAATGCTAACAAAGCTTTGAAGGAAATTCATTCAATGAAATTTTTGGGGGGCGTGGGAGGGAAATGATGCACTTTTTTCTTCCTTGGTTGCCTCCCACAGAAACTTCAAGCAATACCAGTGGATCGTAGAGCTTCCCCCTTCACCCATGCTGCCATGTCTCTTTCAAATCTGTTAAAAAAAATCCCATTAAGAGAAAATGCAACAGAAACAAACATTTAAAGGAAACTGATGAGAATTCAGTTGTGTTTGGGGACTGAGGAGGTGTTTCGGTCCACATGGTGTTCACTGGTCACTGAGGAATGTCCTCTATTGAGTATTGAATACAAACTAATCAGCAAGTTAATAATTAACCAACTTCTTAAAGGGATACCATAAGAAAAACAAAACTTGAAATGTAAGTTGTTTCAACAGAAGTGTTATCGCTGGGGGCAATGATGTGTTTCAGCCCCTCTAAATTGTCCCATTATACCATTAAAATTAACCAATCAGGAATGAATAATTTAGTTAACTAATTAAACAATAGTGACTAGTGATAAGCTTTTAATGTCCCATAATGTATGCTCAAGTAGTTGTCCAATAATTGTGCCCCACTTATATATACTTAACCTTTATTTTACACAATTAATATCTAATGCCTTTATGGTGCCCAGAATTGGACATAATGATCTGTCAAGGCCTAACTAGAGGTTTAGATATTTTTAACCAACCTGTTCGGAAATGTTGGCACGCCTCTGGGCAAGTGGGGCTTGAACCCAGATTTTCTCGAGGCAGGAATATTATCACTGTGTCACAAAAACCCTGACCTAATAAGAGTTTTTTAAAGGTTTAGCAGAAATTCTGTCCTTGGTATCATCTCCTTTAATCAATAACAACATCTCAGTCATCCCTAACTCTCTTATACCCAAGTCTGACAACTAAATAATCAATGTATACATTTTAATTGTGTCTATTCAACAGAGTTAATTGTATAAATACAGGATCAAGCGTGTCCTCCAAAGGAAGGGTTTATGGGGCTTTTCCATTATGAGTTTTCAATTCCATGACAGATTGGCTCAAGGGTTAATTCAACTCACTATAGTGTAATCTGCCCCTGATGACATTTGAGATGAATCTGTTAGAGTTCAGAGTGGAGAAAGCAAACTGGTTGTGAGCAGAGGGTGGATGACAAGAGCTCCCTTTGTATGGCAAATCTCTGACACGAGTTTCAGAGACTGTGGAGGAAGCCTGACGCAAGGGTTAGATTATTTCAAGCATTTCTGAAGAGCTGTACAAAAGTTCTTCAGTAGTTTTTATTGCCGGGGAATTGCCGAACCTGAAACTTTGGGACACTGAACAATAGGTTTCTTCAATGAAACCTTCAGTCTTCTGTACAGGAGTCATGTTAGAATTTATATTTTTATAACACCCTGCACACTCTCAGGACGTTCCCAAACCACTTTACATCCAGTAAAGCACTTTATGAAAGTAATCACTGTTGAAATGTGGGATAAGTGGTTCGTAACTTGTTTGGAGCAAGATTCCACAAGCAGCATAGTTGGATTTACCAGTGCAGATGGGATAGGCTGAATGGCCTGCTCCTGTACTGTAACCACTGTGATTATAGAGTCATACAGCATGGAAACAGACCCTTTGGTCCCACTAGTCTATGCCAACCAAGTTTCCTAAACTAAACTAGTCCCGTTTGGCCCATATGCCTCTCAACCTTTCCTATTCATGTATCTTTCCAAAAGTCTTTTAAATTCCTGTGATTATCTGGTCGTGGATAGATAATCTGTTTCAGCTGTTGATTGATGGATAAATTTAAGTAAGAACAGCAAGAAAGCCCCCCTGCTCTTCTATAGGATCCTTCTTGTTCACTTAAAAGGAATGACAGTGCTTCAGTTTCGTCTTAAAAGAAATACTCGCTTCTGAAAGGGCTGCACTCCCTCTGTACTTCAACTGTGATTAATGACAAGATTTTAATGTCCTGTAATATGTGCTCAAGTTGTTGTCCAATAATTGTGCTGCACTTATATATACTTAACCTTAATTTGCACAATTAATATCTAATGCCTTTATGGTGCCCAGAATTGGATATAATGATCTCTCAAGGCCTAACTGGAGTTTCAGATAGTTTTAACCTCTGTACTTTGGCAAAGTGAATTCCTAGATTTAGTAGTTAAGTCTCTGGAATATGGTTTTATCCACAGCCAACTGAATTAAAGGCAAGATTTCTACCCTGTCTTCCATGACTGACCTTAGATATCAATGATATGCACTTGTCACAGGTTAGGACAGAGGATGGGGTGTGGTATTGTAATCAGCAGGAAAGGAAGCACAGTCACGGACTGAGAGAGAGAGCGAGAGAGAGAGAGAGAGACGGCGGGGGTCCCAATGTGTGGAAACTCTCCAGGCAGTGGGTTAACCATGGTTGATCTTTCTTTTGCTAAACATTTCATCGAGGTTATGTAGGGAGAGGCTTCTGTCCCCCCAAGTCACCCTCCCAGCCTTTGCTGTTACCATCTCCCTCCTGTAGCTGCAGCAGGGCTAGCCTGACGTCCAGCGACAGGACCCCTGTGTTGAAGCCAGCACCACACAGATAGGTGGGGTCAGATGCACGGCAGAGTTGAAATGGTTGTCTGTTCTCCTACACCAACGCAACCTCCTTTAAACACCCAAGATAGGAAATCCAGTATTATATACAATACTTGTGTATGACTGACTTCTCCAAACATGTTATAAATTGGTTAATAAGTAACCAGGAAAGGCAGCAGGTTTGCTAGGAGACATTTTACAAGGTGGTAATTTCATTGAATAGTTTCTAATCACCATCTGGGAGCAGAACAAGGTAACAATCTAACAATGAAACATGGCCCACTGTTCTCTGGTTAGAGGGACAGTGTTACTTAAGGTTGTAACTCTCTACTCTCGCATTACCTATTCAACTAAAAACAAGCTGTCTGCACAAATAAAATCTATTAACAGGAAAACTAAAGGCATGAGATTCAAGACACCATTGTGCTAATGCATAATCTGGTCTTATGACATAGTGGGTATTTTATCCTGCATCTTTCCTTTCCGAATCAAACTAACGAGATAATAATTGCTGCTAGAGACAGGTAATGCAGATAGAAGCAAAATACTGCAGATGCTGGAAATCTGAAATAAAGCTAGAAAGTACCGCAGAAACACAGCAGATCTGGCAGCATCTGTGTACAGAGTTAATGTTTTAAGCCTGATAAGCTTGTTCTTCAGAACAGATCATGTAGATGTAACTGTAATAGCGAGCAACGAGCCAGGGATTTGAGTCCAAAATTAACAAGATCAAGATTAAAAAATATTTTTTGGTGCCCACAAAAATGAATGGCCAACCAAAGAAAGCATTAATTGGCCTGAATGTGTAACAATTTTTTTTAACAGTATTTCAGGTCACCCCAAAGTACTCTGTTACTGTTGAAATAGTTTTGAAGTGTCACCATTGTTTCCGGAAATGCTGCGCTGTCATAATTATCTTTCTCTTACATGAAAGATGAATACTACTAATGCTCAATCTGAAATGAGGTAGTGAGAGTACTCAGCATGACTGGCAGCATCTGCAGGGAGAGAAACAGTTAATTTGTTTTTAGTTGTATATGTCTATTCTTTGAAGAAAACATCATATTTTCACACCACAGATGCTGCAAAAATATTGAACATTTTCACCACTTTCTGTGTATTTGTTTTAGGTGATTGTGGTTGATGGATAAATGTGGGCCAGTATATCATGGAACACTGTCTTCTCCTTCAACATTGTATTTCCTTAGATTAATGTCTCATCTGAAAGACAGCACCTCTGACAGTACAGCACGCTCTCAGTCTATTACCAGGATGTCAGTGTGAATTTTGTTCTCAGTCTCTGGAGTGGGAATCGTACCCATAACTTAACACACTTTTCTCTGACCTGTAACTTTTACTAGTACATCTACTTTGACTGACCCTACAGTGTACTGGGGCTCCCGGGAGCATGGAATTTGTCCTGATTACATTGTAGAGGGAGCTTTGAAATACCATCTGCGCTGTCTGAAAACATTGTCAGGTCTGCCCTAAAAGAGGCAGCATCACCTCACGTAGAGTACCGCAGTAGGTGTGTATGTCAGTACCACCCTAATTGAAGGGAACATGAGACAGCTTGTATTTACGTCAATGCTGGCTTGCTGGATCGCTGAATATGGGGGATTAGTGAGTTATAATGGCTGACTGGGATTTGAATCATAAAAATTTACAGCACAAATTTGGCTATTAGGCCCAGCACATCCATGTCTGGCCAATGAGATACCACCCACTCTAATCCCACTTACCATCTCCTCAGGGGCATACCTTTATAGGTTTGAGTCAATATCCTTTTTAAAATGTGGTGAGGGTTTCTTTGTGTCCTGCTCTTTTACGTAATGAATTCCAGATCCTCACTGTCCCCTGGTGAAAAAAAATCCCTTTGAACCCCCTTTTACTCACTTACCTCTGACCCTAAATTATTACCTTCTGGTCATGAACCCCCGAGCCAAGGGAAAGGAGAATAGAATGTTTAGGGAGGCCTTATCTAGAGTTCTCATCAGTTTATGCATTCCAGTTAGGCATCTGCTCAGCCTCCTCTGTTCCAAACAAAATAACCGTCATCGATCCAATCTTTCCTCATAACTAAAATTCTCCAGCCTGGACAACATCTCAGTAAATCTCCTCTGCAGATGGCCTAAGCAGTATTTTACACAGTTTCAACATAATCTCCCTACCCTTCTATTCTGTGCTGTGGGTCATAAAGGCAAGTATGAGTCTTGACCATCTCATTCATTCTTCCTGCCCTGGCACCTTCTGGAAGACTTGGTGTAGCGTAGGCTGTAGGCAGCAGGGTTTTAGCTTATATGAAGTTTACAATAAGATGGGGGATAGGAGGTTGACCAGAAAGTCATTGGAATGGGTAGATATGGAGGTGATAAAACCGTAGATCTGGGGGTCAGTACCAGAGTCAGTGTTGGAGATGAATGACATTACTGGAGAGACAGCAGTTGGAATTGTGATAGAGTCATGTGGGTTCAACAGCACAGCTCAAGGTCACTTCAGACATAGAATAGATAAACAAATTCACCTTGAGCTAGTGGTGAGAGAGACAGATAGGATTGGAAGCACGCTTGCAGTGAGGTCTAAAAATTAATAAGCTTGATCTTCTTGTTTAACTGGAGAGAAATGTTCCTCACCCAATAGAACAGAGTTGAGGAAAAACTTCTTCACCCAGAGAGTGGTGGATATATGGAATGCTCTGCCCCAGAAGGCAGTGGAGGCCAAGTCTCTGGATACTTTCAAGAAAGAGATGGATAGAGCTCTTATAGATAATGGAATCAAGGGTTATGGGGATAAGGCAGGAACAGGATACTGATTGTGGATGATCAGCCATGATCATAAAGAATGATGGTGCTGGCTCGAAGGGCCGAATGGCCTACTCCTGCACCTATTGTCTATTGTCAATAGTGGATGCCAGGAAACAAGAGAAATGGTCACAGGAGACAGTGATAAGATAGAACTATGTGCCATCAGCATACAAGTGGAATCTGGCACATGTTTCTGGATGATGTTGCCAAGGGGCAACAGTGGATGGGGCGGCAGGTGGGGGCAAAGGTAAATTATTGGGGGACACTCAGAGATAACGGTGCAGAAATGGGAAGAAAACCCATTGCAAGAGATTACAGGGCTACAGTTGGTAAGGGTAGAACAGAACCAAGCGAAGGCAGTCCTACTGAGCTGGCCAATGGAGAAAAGGCATTGTGAGAGAATGGTGAGATTGAACTGAACCTGATAACTATTGCTATCAGATCCCATTCACAAATCCGACTTGCATTCAGATTTGCAAAGACATCACTGAAACCCAGACTGGTTTCAGTTTCCAGTCGAAGATAGCACATTTCTAAACCAAGCCTCTTATTCTCCTTTCATCAAGCACCTTGGTACAGCCTCTTGTGTGAGTAGAATTTGGTATAAAATCATTTCTAGTTTGCTGGGATCTTGACAGACATCAGCCAAGAAGAAAAAAAAAGCACATGCAAGCTTCCACCGATAATGTAAAAGAAGTTAAAATCATTTTATGTCGAGATTTATATTTCAATTAACAGATTGACTTTTGTAACAGAGACAGTAGGAGAATTGATCAGTCATTTATTGTGTGTGCTAGGTGCAGATGGCAAAATTTAATGAAAATTACTCTTCCTGTGACAACTTCAAAGAACAGACAAACAAATAAGTGAATAGATGAAAAATTGCCTCAAATAATTATGGCAAACATTGTAACAAAGTGAAATAAGCTCAGTTTGTATACAGGACTGATTAGTTCTAAACTAGTCAACTGAGAATGAGAGGGAATTGGCTCCCAGTAAAAGCACAAGACAGCAAAAGATGATTGGTTCACTGTAAGAGATATCATTTCCTACCTGATGCTCAGTGGATAGTCTGAACCAGAAGATTGTCAGTTGAAATCCCACTCCAGATATTTGAACAAGAGGCACTCTAATGCACTGAGGGATTGCTGCATTGTCAGAGATACCATTAATCTGAAGCCCCAACCATTTTCTGGATGTGAAAGACCCCATGATCTCTATATTCTAGAAGAGCTGGGCAATTTTTTGAGTTATCCTGGCCGGTATCTAACCCTCATCCACTGTCACTGAAATTGGATTATCTGGTTATTAATCACCTTGCTGCATGTGGAATCTTGCTGTGCATCCATTGGCAACCATGCTTACCACCTTCCAACAGTGACTACATTTCAAAAAGTACTTCACTGGCTATAAAGCACTTTGATATATCCTAGGGCAGTGAAAGACTTACAAGGAATACTACTTAGAAGCCTCATTGAAATTTCAAACCCCATGGATCTGGTGCCTGTCAATGTATAAGATCCAAGTGCTATCCCAGGGTAACGCAGGATGAAACTTTATGAGAATAAGCCCCACCAGCGAATTGTGAGCAGACTGGACAGTCCGTCAGAAATGTTCATGCCCACTGCTCATCAGTTTCCACCCACTACAGACAAAGACCCAGCAATATGATGCTGGTGGTGATGGTGGTGGGAGGGGCGTGTGCTTTTCCCGATATCAGACCAGTTCATTGAAAATTGGAGTTCAGTTTTGCTCACTGGCCTTGAAGCCACAGTCGCAGGTTGCCTTGATGTCAACACCAATCACACTCACCTCCCCTCTGGAGTTCAACTTTTCCATCTACGTTTTCCAACCCAAGGCTGTCATGAGGTCAGGACCTAAGTGATGTGGTCAAAACAAAGTGAACATCAATGAGCAGATTATTGCTCAGTAGGTGCTGCTTGATAGCACTTTCATTGACACTATTTATCACTGAGCTAATGGTTTAGATCGACCTAATAGAGTGGTAGTTGAATCGGATCTACTTTTTGTTGTTTATCCCAGGAAACTTTCCCACTTTGTCAGGTCGTTGCCAATGCTGTAATTGTACTGGAACAAGTGGATGGGGTGCAACAAGTTGTGGAGCACATGGTTTCGGTAATACAGAAAGTTGGCAGGTGACAAGCTTGAAAATGAAGATCCTTTTAAGAACGACCAGAACATGCATCAGGAATAATAAAGAGCAGCTGTAGCTCTTTGCAGCATTTGCAACATATAGTTAGGAGCTGGTTTTTCTCTAGTAAGGAGTGTGTGTCAGGAAGGAGAGAGCAGACTTGAGTTTGTATTGAACTGTGAAAAGCAAAAAGTGGAAGACATGCAGCATAGCATCCGAACCAGTAGCCTTTGTGCTAACCAGTGCCATTTCTTCACATTACGTGGAGTGAATAGAATTGGCTGAACACTGACCTCTATAAGGAGGATGAGATAAATCATCCACTCAGCAGGTCAGACCGAAGATACTTGTCCTTTGCACTGATGTTCTGGGTTCTCTTGCCATTGATAATCGGGATAAAGATCAGGGTTTGAGTGAAGATTTGAGTGAAGAGTGAAGATTGATAAAGATCAGTCATCTCCTCTGGTTCGTTGTTTAATTGTCCACCATCATTCATGACTGGATGTAACAGGTTTGCATAGGTTAGAGCTGATCATTGGTTGTGTGAATGCTTAGCTCTGTCTGTCACATTATGACTTTGCATGCTGTGTCTTGTGCTGTATGATTGGAGCTATTGCTAGCATGCTGTCCTGCACTCTTCATTGAACTAAGGTTGATCCTTGGCTTAGCTTTATGATTCTGGTAGAGTCAGTGGTGGGGGATGAATCTGTTGGGTCAGAAGATCACAGACCGTGTTTGAAATAACTGCTGCTGATGGCCCACACACCTCGTTAATGCACAGTTTTGAAGTGCTGGGTCTGTTCTGCTCCTCTATTTTATTTTGCACGGTGATTGCATTGGTGACACTATCAAGGGTGTGCTCAATGCGAACATGAACATAAACCACAGTTAGCAACTGATTGGAGTCCCACACCAGAGGCAGCTTTCTAAACTTCTCAATGTTTCACCTCACTCTGTTTTATCTGCACTTCACGTGCAAAGGAGAAAAGCAGAATGTTTTCACCAACATATCTTGGCCCAGTTGCTATATCTTTAGATGGGAAACAAAGTCTGGACAGCATTAATCCAATCCAAAGTGTACGGATTCAACCTCAATGTGAATCTCCTCTTGATCTTGGAATTGGTCAGCACTGATTTGGGGCAGCCCTGGTTGGAAAAGCAACAAGATAAAGCTGTGTGAGGAAAGGAATTCCACACAGAAGGTTTACCTCTTGAAGTTATTTCTCAGATTCAGTATTGTTTGGATATGCTGGCAGAATTTTGTCTTAAATTGCTCATCTTAATCTGTTACTGAACTATTTGGCCCATCATGTCTGTACCAGCTCACCAAATGAGCATTATGACCAATAACTATTCTCCTGGCTTTCCCCATATCCCTGCACATTGTTTCTATTCAAATAATGTGCAGAGATAGGGGAAAAGGCAGGAGAATAGGTAAAGTGAGTTCACTTGATGAAGGGGCAGTGCTCAAAAAGCTTGTGATTCCAAATAAACCTGTTGGACTGTAACATGGTGTTGTGTGATTTCTCACCTTGTCCACCCCAGTCCAGCATCGGCACCTCCGCATCATGCCTTTAGTAGTGAGCCCAGGATTCTCCATGCTTTATTTACTGCCCTGTCTGCCTTGCGTTTGTCAATGATCTATGCACATATACAGCCAGGTTCCACTGGACCTTCATATGCTTTCAAATAATACCCCAATTTTATATTGTCTGTCCATGACATTCCTATCAAAATGCATCATCTCACACTTATCTGCACTGAACTTCATCTGTTGCCTATCTGCCCACTCCACCCAGCTTGTTAACATCCTTTTGGAGTTCTACACTGCCCTCACAATTTACAATCTTCCAAGTTGTCCTATGTATATACTTTGAAATTGTCCTCTGTACACCAAGATCTAGATTATTAATTGAAAATAGAGTCCAATTCAATGCCAAATGTTAAAGCAAATCAAATGGTCAATGCAATAACTGATGGACACAAAACCACAGCATTAAGGGTGTGTAACATGCAGCAAGTATTGGTACCAGATTATTCTCCTAGCAGCCTCCCAACTCTGTAAAATTGAGCTCATCTAAAATACTGTTTTCTAACTCACACCAAGACCCACTACTCCTGCACCCACTGTACAGGCATCCAGTTCAACAACATGTTAATTTTAGAATTCTTACCCTTATTTTCAAATCCTTCCCTCCATCTAGTTCTGTATTCTCCTCCAGACTTGTAATCCTCCAAGACCTTCCAAAGTGTCATCATATGAGGCTGAATGCCCACCTCCTGTGCTACATGAGAGTCAACTCACCTGTCCGCCCAATACTTTGTCGTTTCCACACAGATTCTGTTACAGAGTTGGAATCCAGAGATCTGGGCACACAATTCAGAGAATGCGAGCTCAAATCTTACCAAGGCATTTGAGAATTTGAAATCAAGTTATAAAATATCAGCAATTTCTTTTTAAAAACCTGCTATGTTAGGTGACCAAGAAGGTGCTTAATTGGTTAAATAATTGGTTCACTGGTGCCTTAGAGAAGGAAATCGACTGGAATAAAAATAAATACTATGAATGCTGGAAACCTGAAACAAACACAGAAAATTGCTGGAGAAACTCATCAGGTCTGGCAGCATCTGTGGAGAGAGAAACAGAGTTAACATTCTGAGTCCGATATGGCTCTTCCTCAGAAAAAAAGAGCCATACCAGACTTGAAACATTAACTCAGAGATAGCAAGAACTGCAGATTCTGGAGTCAGAGATAACACAGTGTGGAGCTGGATGAACACGGCAGGCCAGGCAGCATCAGAGAAGCAGGAAAGTTTTCTGAAAAAGGGTGCCGACCTGAAACGTCAACCTTCCTGCTCCTCTGACGCTGCCTGGCCTGTTGCGTTCCTCCAGCTCCACGCTGTGTTATCTTTGAAACATTAACTGTTTTTTCCCAACAGATGCTGCCAGACTTGATGAGTTTCTCCAGCAATTTTCATGTCTGTTTAAGGAAGCCTATTGCCTCTGCATGTGAGTTGAATCCCACATGAATGTAATTGACTCTTAACTAGCCTCTGAGGTGGCCTTGCCAGCAGTTTTTAGAAAATTATTCCAAAGAATAACTTCATCTATGAACTCCTTAATGATTCTAAGAGAAAACACAAAACCACCTCCCGGGGAGGTAACTAAGGGACAGATCTTGCCCGTGCTGGCCATATTCCAATACTTAACCAAAACAAAACTGGGTTAAGTGAGCCCTTATTAAACCTGTCCATTTTCCCTCATCATCCTCTAGCTGCACTCTTCTTTGTGTGTCACTTGCTGTCTTCACATCATCAAGTAAGTACTCAAGACAGTAAGGAGCAGTAGCAGGCACAAGAAACGATGGATGCTGTCCAAAAGTTGGTGTTGCTAAATGTTATTCCTCCTCTCTCTTCAGATACCTTGTCTCCATTTCTCAGTCAGTCACACACCTCAGTTTGAAAGATGAAGCTGCCTCTGGCAATTGGTTTAGTCCTGACAATGGAAGTTCTCTTGATGGATGGGATTCATGCAGCCAAAAGAAGACAAATGAAGATAAGGGACAGAATGATTGCAGGTAAGGAAAACTATTGAGAGATAAGAAACACATTATGGAAGTCTGATATTCTGCCTAAAATGGTGAAGGCCTGAACCGATTCACTTGTAGACAGTACGTTATTTTAAGAACCCTATTTTTAATCAAGGCCAGGCAATTGCTACAACTTGTCAGTGTCACATGTCAATGGATCACGTCAGGAGTAGAGGAATCCACAGTTACTTCATCTCACTTAGCTGCTTTTGGCTGGAATGAGAGGGACACCAAGGAAGCAAAGAAATATGCCCGCATCTGCAGATTAATTCTGTGGCAATTCATACTGATATGATTCTGAGTTTAATTGGAATATCCCTGAGAGCTGTCTACCTACCTCGTTTCTCACTGTCTGGAAAACAGCTGCGGATTAGAGAGAAAATGGTAGGATTTTCATACCCCCAACAAAAAAGAGATTTCTCCATGTTGAAGTATGAATAATTTTGTGAAGCAATATTCAAAATGGTCCTTTGTTTTGTTTTTATATTGCATGTTGCAAGTAATACTAGTTAACAGACTTGCGCATGTATGATATTAGGAACAGGAGTAGGTCATTCAGCCCTCAATCTGGCTGAGCCATCGTGGATTGATCCAATGTGGTTCAAGTTAGAATTAGATTTTATTTTTTGTTTACCTAAGTATAGGAATACATGAGTACAGCAAAGTGTACAAATTCGCCATTCTCTGATGTCATATTAGTTACAAAAACCAGAATATAAAAAACAGACTGAAATAAAAGAAAACCAAAAAATAAGAAAAACGTGCAGATATTACAGACTACGTCTTATCTCCATAAAGATATTTGAAGCCACCGGTGCAGGCACCCGGGCCTAGCCAGGAGCTGAAGCCTTGGTCAGCCTGCGATTCTCACACCAGTTGCCAGAAGGAGCTGCATTCTTGTTGCTGTTGGCAATGCAACTCCCACCTCTGATCAGTTTTACCACCCTCATACCTTTACACTCCCTGGTCAATCAAGAACCAAACATAGCCCTAAAAGTCTTCAATGAAATCTGCGTCCACTGTTTTTTGGGGAAGAGAGTTCCAAAAGTAATTTCCCTTGGAGAAAAGATTTCTCCTCATCGCTACCTTAAATGTGAGACCCCTTAATTTTAAACTGTCTCTTAGTTCTAGTCTCTCCCACAACAGGAAACATCTGTTCAGCATCCATTTTGTTAAGTTCCCTCAGGACTTGCATGTTTCAATAAGATAATTTCTCATTCTTCTACAGTATAATGGATATACATCCAAGTTATCCAATCTTTCCTTTAAGTTAAGCCCTTCATCCTTCGAATAATTCAAGTGAACCTTCCCTGAACTGCTTCTAATGCAATTATATACTTCCTTATGTTATCAGACCAAAAGATGAAATCTCACTAATGCCAAGTACAACAGCCATAACAATTAGTTACATTTATATCCCACTTGCTTTGAATAAATGACAAGCTTCAAACTGCCTTCCTAATCATTTGCTGTAACTAAATTTGTGATTTGTGTGTCAGAAAACCAAAGTATTGTAAGTAACATAATATTTAGGAATTTGTGTTACCCCTAATTTATATCATTCATAACAACATAAAGATTTGGGCTATAACATAAAACTTATGACTTTGTCAGGTAAAAATTTCTAAAATTACGTATTAGCACACATTTATAATAGGAAACATTCCCAAGCTACAATGTTGTAAGGCTTACAGAATGGGGAAAAAATGGTTGAAATTCTTATTTTTACTCACTCTGTGGCACTGGATATCAGGAAAAGGCTCATCGATAATGCCCCTGGTAATTTGTGCAATATAAACTAGTTGGTGACAATAACTCTTTGCAGGAACAAATCAGAGCAACAGAATGATTTGATTATTTGTATTTTATCCCTCAACACACCCTATTTATACAGGAGTAAGGACTTAGTAAAACTTATTTTTTACAAAGAACCTTTTATGACTCAGGGGAGGGCTCAGCAGAGGTTATTAAAGTTTCCAAACCAAGTAATAGGGCAGAGAGCACAGAAAGGTCAGGAATCTAACTTCAGGCACAGCAGATAAGAGGACAACTATGAGAAGGGGGGCAGCCAACACAGGATGCGCCTGTTATATTTAAATGCATGTAGAACCGCCTTTATTGTCATGTAAGACTATTCTACATGTAGTATATGAAACAAGGTAAATGAGCTTCTGGCAAAGTTTGAAATTAACAGGTACAATGTTGGAAGTATCACAGAGATACAGCTGCAAGGCGATCAGGGCTGGGGACTAAAGATCAAAGTCATTGAGTGTATTTAGGACAGAGATAGATAGATAAGTTCTTGATTGGTAAGGAGGATCAAAGATTATGGGGAGAAGGCAGAAGAATGGAGTTGACTAAAAATCAGCTATAATTGAATGGCAGAGCAGACTCTATGGGCTGAATCGACTAATTCTGCTTCTGTATCTTACAGTCTCATCAGGGCCTCCCGAATACATTGCGATCAGTCACTTACTTTTGCAATGCAGGGGAATGTAGCAGTCAATGTGCATACAGGAAGCTCCTGCCAGCAGCAATGTGATAATTAGATAATCAGTTTTTAGTAATGGAAGGATAAATTTCAGGCAGTACAGAAGGAGAACTCTCCTGATCTTTAAACAATTGTTTTGGAGTCTTTCACAATCACCTGATTGTTATTTTTTCAGTGGATACGTGTTGGCCAGTTTAGGATGGATGAGATTTATTAATTGGCTGTCAAGTGAGGTACAAAGGTCTGAAGTTAGAGAAAATCAGTAGGAAAACTAAATAAGTATTTCGTTTAAGAAAGACTAAAACTTGAAATAAGGTTATTTGACCATTTCTAATTTTCTTCCCGTTCACCCCTTTCTCCTGATGGTGCTGCCTTTTAAGATTATAGATCTGACTTTTATGGTCTGTTTATTCAAGTTTTCCCTTATCTAATAGCAATGTAAACACCTAACCCTGAAAAGTGATAGCCATTTCAACATACTCCTCAGGGCTCTTCAGGTACAGTGGTCGACTCCCTACCTCTTGGGCCAGGACACCTGAGATCAAGTCCCACCTGCTCTAGTGGTGTGAGATATTTATTCGAAAATATGTAACTTACTCCTGTCAAAAGCAGGCTAGGCCCTGGATAGACTTAGTTCAGAAGACTCAAGAATGGCCTCTCCATGTTAGAGGCCTATGTGTACCCAAAACATCACCACATATATAACAAGGAGGGAACTGAGGAAAATGCAGAGCCTTCACTGGGACTTGAGACAAGGCCATTGCAGATGTGTCTTGTGGGGTAAGGTCTAACCCACCACTACATGTGAGAACCATCTCAAGATCCATGCTCCAGAAAACCACAAACTAGCAAACTCATTACTTCCAACGTTTACATTTGTAAAGCCGACCATGAGGGTGGGGGATGCAGGTGACCCTACTTTTGTTCTAGGGAGAAGAGGATTCAGAATCGTGTGTGTCCTTTCCAACTCACACCACATTCCCCATCCTTTACCAGATCTCTGCTCTGGATTCATCTCTTATTGATGTGTTAGCTTCCCCACATTGTGCCCCCAGCAATGGTTTGCACATGAAGGGACCTCTGCCTGAAACCTCAAGAGTTGAGGTTCTAGGTCAGGGGCATCTCTGTGCAAAAGCTGAAGCATGCCAGAACATAGATTTCCAAATCAGTAGATTTCGAACCTGAATAAATAATGAAATAATCAGTAATGCACTTGAAATGACTGTCATCTCAATTCGCTCCAACAAACCTTACCTTTTATTTCAGATAGAAAGTGTACGACAGGTCCCATGGATCTGCTGTTTATTATTGACAGTTCCAGGAGTGTCCGCCCTTTTGAGTTTGAGCTGATGAGGAACTTTGTGATTGACATGATCAATTTCTTGAATGTGGGACCTGATGCTGCCAGGATTGCTATGATCCAGTACTCCAGCCAGATCCAGAATATCTTCTCCTTCAAGACCTTCCAGAAGAAAGCTGACATGATCAAGAGTATCAAGGAGGTGATCCCATTGGCCCAGGGCACAATGACCGGCTTAGCCATCAAGTATGCCATGAGCATCGTTTTCACTGAGAAAGAGGGTGCCCGTCCCCTGGTGCAGAAAATCCCAAGAGTTGCCATCATTATAACAGATGGGAGGCCCCAGGACCGGGTTACTGAGGTTGCAGCGGAGGCTCGGGAGTCTGGTATTGAGATCTATGCCGTTGGGGTGCAGAGAGCAGAGATGTCCTCCCTCAGAGCCATGGCCTCTTTGCCACATGAGGAACACGTCTTCCTGGTTGAGACCTTTGACCTGATTAATCAATTTTCTAAGACCTTCAAGGACAAGCTATGTTGTAAGTGATAAAAATACCTCATCTCACAAGCTCTTTGCCACAGTGAGGGAAGCCAGACCATTGTATGTCTCTTTGCAATAGAAAGTTAGCAGCTTTTGTTGTGTGTTCCCTCCCTGAAAGAGCAGCTCAGTGAGTCTCTATCCCCTGCAAATTGTTTCCCTTGCCATCAATGTACCTGCTTCCACCAGGCACTGCATTCCAGTTCCTAAGCAATTGAGATCATAAAAATGTTTTCCCTCATGTTGCCAATGCTTCTTGTGCCATTTATTTTAAGTCACTGACCTCTGGTTGATCCTAAGCTGCATTGATAGTTGTTTGGTTGTCTAGAACTCGAGTAGTGCTGAGAAAAGATATATCTTGTCAAAGCTTTACATTTTGTACTCGTCAGGACAATTTGCAAGATCACCAAAGTGAAGGGAAACTAATATCTATACTGTATGATAGAGGAGCATTAATTGGTTGGTAAGTAGAAGTTGCCATGGAGAATGCTCTCAAACTTTGACAAAATCTGTCTTGTTTCAGCAAAACCCTAACTGTAATATTAACCTGCATTTGACACTCTATTTGGTATTTTTTGAAAATTCACTTCTGAAATGTGGGTGTTGCTGGCCGGGCCAGCATTTGTCGCCTGCCTCTAGTTGCCCTTGAGAAGGTGGTGGTGAACTGCCTTCCTGAACTGCTACAGTCCATGTGGTGCAGATGTAGCCACAATGCCATTAGGGAGGGAATTCCAGGATTTTGACCGAGCAACACTGAAGGTACGGTGGTATATTTTCAAGTCAGGTGGTGAGTGGCTTGGAGAGGAACTTGGAGGTGGTGGTGTTCCCATGTAACTGCTGCCCTTGTATAAGACATTTTGCTACATAATGACCAGCAATTGTACCTGACTAAAACTCCAAACTGTGTATTAACCATAAGACATAGGAGCAGAAATTAGGCCATTCAGCCCATTAAGTCTGCTCTGCCATTCAATCGTGGCTGATAAGTTCCTCAATTCCATTCTCCCATTTCTCCCCATAACCCTTGATCCCCTTGACAATCAAGAACCTATCTATATGAGTCTTAAATGTACTCAATGACCTGGCCTCCACAGCCTTCTATGGCACTGAATTCCATAGATTCACCACTCTCTGGCTGAAGAGGTTTCTCCTTATCTCCGTTCTAAAAGGCGTTCCCTTTACTCTAAGTCTGTGCCCTCGGGTCCTAGTCTCACCTACCAATGGAAGCATCTCCCCAACATCCAATCTGTCCAGGTCATTCAGTATTCTGTAAGTTTCAATTTGATCCCCTCATCCTTCTAAACTCCAATGAGTATAGAACCAGAGTCCTCAAACGTTGCTCATATGTTAAGCTTTCCATTCCTGGGACTATTCTCGTGAACCTCCTCTGAGGCCACTCCAGGGCCAGTACATCCTTCCTGAGATAAGGGGCCCAAAACTGCACACAATCCTCCAAATGTGGCCTGACCAGATCCTTATAAAGTCTCAGTAGTACATCCCTGCTTTTATATTCAAGTCCTCTCAAAATAATTGCCAACATTACATTTGCCTATACCAGTCTATAAGAATTCAAGTCCTTTGTTCACCAATAACATTACCTGTAAGTTGTATCCTGCTCCTATGATGCTGCTTGGCCTGCTATGTTCATCCAGTCCCACACCTTGTTACCTGTAAGTTGTGTCTGATGCAGTCACTGGGATACCCTGCACACACTCGGCCATGCTCCAAAGTAAGATTGCCACTTCCTTTTAAACATACTGTACCTAGAATTCATAAGCATTCTGTGCAGGATTGAAATGAATTAGGGGAACATTGTTCATTTGTGTTTAATGCACACTGGTTTTCTTGAGACCCATGGTTATGTGTTACCTTGCACAAAACTCTTGAACCTTCAACACTTCTTATTCACTCATTTTGCTAGTAACCCAAATTCAGTTTTGACTTGAGTCCTTTTCCTTCCAGCTCAGGACCTGTGTGCTAATGCAGATCATGGTTGTGAGCAAATCTGTATCAGCACACCTGGATCCTTCCGCTGTGCGTGCCGTGAGGGCTATGTGCTGAACCCAGACAAGAAGACCTGCACAGGTACACTCGGGTGATATTTTATTTCGAGAGGTTATAAACTGATAATAAAATGCTTCTTCAGCTGTTAACAAGCCGGTTGCAAGTTACAGAAATGAAAGGCATGGAATCCAAGTATCCACATTAAATTGAAACTGCCGCGACTGAGTTGTGAAGTTCTTGTAGCCAGAATGCTGCACTCATTTCGCAAAGCAAGTAGAGTCATAGAGTTGTACAGCGTGGAAACAGACCCTTTAATCCAACTGGTCCGTTCCAACCTGATATCCTAAACTATTCTAGTCCCATTTGCCTGTGTTTGATCCATATCCTTCTAAACTTTTCCTATTCATGTATCTGTCCAGATGCCTTTTAAATGTTGCAATTGTACTCACCTCCACCACTTCCTTTGGCAGCTCGTTCCATACACACATCACCAATTTGTGAGAGAAAGTTGGCCCTCTGTTCCTTGTTAACTCTTTCCCCTCTCACCTTAAACCTATGCACCCTGCCCCAGTTTTGGACTCCCCTACCCCAGGGAAACGACCATGGCTATTCACCCTATCCAAGCCCTTCATGATTTTATAAGCCTCTATAAGGTCACCCCACAGCTTCCGATGCTCCAGGGAAAATAGCCCCAGCCTATTCAGCCTCTCTCTATAGCCCAAAATCTCCAACCCTTGCAACATCCTTGTAAATCTTTTCTGAACCCCTTCAAGTTTAACGACATCGTCCCTATAACAGGGAGACCAGAATTATATGCAGTATTCGAAAAGCGGCCTGACCCATGTCCTGTACAGCTGCAACATGACATCCCAACTCCTGTACTCAACACACTGACCAGTGAAGGCAGGCATGCCAAATGGCGTGTTCACCACCCTGTCTACCTGCAACTCCACTTTTTAAAAATTTTCTATGAGGAACTTGAGTCTGTGGTGCACCCGCATGACCTTCAAAGGAAGCACTACAAGGACACTCCGAAGAATTCAACTAGACATTTTGACACTGATCCTGAGCACCGGGAGAATCTTACCCATGATTGCTGACACTGGTGTGACCAAATAACAAAAACACACAGCCTCCTTCTCCATGTATCTGAGGCAGATAGAAAACACGAGGGCAAGAAATCCTGAGCCAACAACTAGCCCAAAGCTCAGTTGTCTGTAGTGCCCTAACTGTTTACAGGACAGGCTTGGAAAAAGTAGTGATTGGAATAAGAATTATAACAGTGGGAGTGAGATAAGAGCATAGTGGTAGAAATTTCTAGATTGTTTTGACCTGTGAATGTGTATTCCTCCATAGCTATTGACCTCTGTTCCTATGGAGACCATGACTGTGAGCAGATATGCATCAGCTCTCCGGGTTCATACAAGTGCAGTTGTCGTGAGGGCTTCAGACTGAACCCAGACAAGAAGACTTGTAGTGGTTAGTATTTTAATCCTATCTGTTCTTAATACTGTGCGTCCTGTTTTGGTCCCAGCTGAAGGTAATGTTTGACAAGTGAGATCCCAGAATGAAATATAACTTGATAAATAATATACTTCAATTTTTAAGTTGGGTCATGCAGTGCATAGACACTGAGGCATTTTCACATAATATTGCAAATGTTCGCTAAACAACAGAATGGTGAGTTTATTTTAGAAATACAAATAAACTGAAGTGTATATATAATAGTTAGAAAGATCTTAACACATACATTAAAACAAAGTTTCAACGTGATTCCCAACACCATTCCATTACGGTTACTAAATCCCAGACAAATAGTACTCCTGTGATAAAAGGTACTGCAGATGCTGGAGAATCCGAGATAACAAGCATGGGGCTGGATGAACACAGCAGGTCAAGCAGCATCATAGGAGCAGGAAAACTTGACGTTTCGGGCCCGAAATGTCAAGTTTTCCTGCTCCAAATAGTACTCCTGTTTCAGCTTTACTTAACTGAAGCTGTTCCATTTATTTCTCTTGAACAATGGAGACAATTTATGATTCCATTCCAATGGCATAAGTCTTTTACAATTATAATGTCCTAAATGTACTTTAACAACTTGAAGATTTTGAGGCAAACTTCTCCTGGCTTGGAAGGTTCACAGAATAGAAAAACTTCTGCTGAAGTTGCTGATTCCCCTGAAAGGAACCAGGAAAACTTGGTTCCTCTGCTGGAAGAAACTATACTATTGTCTGGACTGAACTCTGGATTCTTCTCAACTTAAAGCTTTGAACATTCTGTTCTAAAGACAACAAAGGAGTGAAGTTTTAAATAACTTCATATCATAACAGCTAAACAGACCTTATTCACACTTCAAGAGCATTTCCATCTACTCTGTAAGGCCGTAGCAACCTTAAAATAAGGTTTGTTTGAAGTCAGCCCAGAGTTCCAATGGTCCTGTTCAATCTGGAGCTCACTTATTCTCGAATCATGCCTTGCTCCCCCTCACCTTCCCCCAACCCCCACACTTCCCATTCCCTAAGACTGGATCTGTAGGAAGTGAGAATGCTGTATTTGGATCTCGCCTGAAGTTTTTGAAAGGCTCTGGAGATTTCTGCAAAAAATCAACAGAATCATTACAGAACAGAAGGAAGCCATTCAGCCCATTGAGTCAATACTGGCAGTTTTACAACAGTCCTGTCACTCCCTCACTCAACACCAGGCAAGTTTGTTTCCATTCGGTGTCCATCAAATTTCCTTTTGAAATCCTTTAAGGAAATCAGAGATGAAAAGCTATGCAAAGCAAGCAAGTGCTACCTATCCTTGATGTCAGCACATATTCTAAGCTATTGGTCCTTTTATCCTGTAGCTGTCAACCACTGTGCCCTGGGAGATCATGGCTGTGAACATATCTGTGTAAGTACGCCTGGGTCCTACCACTGCCGCTGTCGACCTGGGTACACACTTAATCAGGACAAGAAGACTTGCTCCGGTTAGTATTCATTGCTGTGTAATATCATTCTCACCCAAAGTTGTAGATTGAAAATTAATCAATACTGGAGGGGCTACAGGTGCCCCAAATCCTACTGTCTGTTTCTACCAGTCGGCAGGCACTTCCTGCTGCTTCTGTACCCATCTCATCTTTGGGTGCAACTCTCCAGCCGTTATTACAGGTAACAAAAACAAAGTTGCTGGAGAAGCTCAACTGGTCTGGCAGCATCTGTGAAGGAAAAAACAGAGTTAACGTTTCGGGTCCAGTGGCCCTTCCTCAGAACTGGTTATTACAGGTATATTGGGTATCAACAGGCTTCATTGGCCAATGACAATTTTCCCTTCATAGCATCATATAACATGGAAACAGAGTCTTTGGTCCAACCAGTCCATGCCGACCATAATCCCAAATTAGACTAGTCCCACCTGCCTACTTTTGGCCCATATCCAACCAACCCTTTCCTATTCATGTACATACCCAAATGTCTTTTAAATGTTGCAATTGTACCCACATCCACCACTTCCTCTGGAAGTTTACTACACACACAAACCGTGCTCTGTGTAAAAAAACGAAAAATTGTCCCCCATGTCTTTTTTTTTAATATCTTTCTCCTCTCACCTTAAAAATATATACGTTAGTCCTGAAATCCCCCACCATAGGAAAAAGACACCTGCAATTCACTTTATCTACATCCTCCATGACTTTATAAACCTCTATAAGGTCTCCTTTCAATCTCCTTTACTACAGCGAAAAAAGTTCCAGCCTATCCAGCCTCTCCTTATAACTCAAACCCTCCATTCCTGTCATTTGTTTGAGGCTTTTAAGTCATTCCATTGGTTTTTAATGCCACTCTCCACACTTACAAATTTTAAAATTATTCTAAGTCACACAAATCTTTTTTGCCTGTTCAGTAATGATGATGTCAACCTAGGAGGTTGAAACTAAGTCCTAACATCTCAACTGAAAGGTGGCACCTCTGACATGTCAGCACTCCTCCCCGACTTGCAGCAGAGGGTCAGCTCAGATTTTTGTCTTGGAGTGGATTTGAACCTACAATCTTCAGTCTTCAATTCAACAGTGTACAGCATTGACAGCTTGCATTTATACAGTGCCTTTAAATTTAGAAATCCTCACAAGACTTCACTGCAGATTTAGAACAGGTGGCCAAACACTCAACCAAAAATAGAGATTTTTAGGAGCTACTTTGAAAAAGAAGGATATGTGACTTTACAAGAGCTCCAGAAATGCTTTATAGTCAATTAAGTACTTTTAAAGTAGAATGTATTGTAATTTAGAAAATGCAGCAGCCGTACACAGCAACCAATTAGCACCCAGCAAGGTCCCACAACACCAATGACCAGTTTATCTGTTTTTGTGATGTTGAGTGAGAGATAAATATTAGCCAGGATATCATAGTGAGCCCTTCTCACCTTCAAATTATTGCCAGGGGATAGTTTTCATCCATGTGAAAGCAATAAACAGAAGAACGTCTCACCAGAGAGGCAGGACCTCCATCTGTGCAGCACTCCCTCAGTACTGCAATGGAAGCGTCAGCCTAGATTTTCTGGATTGGAACTTAAACAGAAGGCTTTCTGAAGAAGGGTCCCAACCTGAAATGTCAACTTTTCTGCTCCTTTGATGCTGCCTGGCCCGCTGTGCTCCTCCAGCTCCACACTGCTGTCTCATTTACAAGGCTGCCTTCTGAACTTCTGTGCCCCTTTTGTGATAATGCCTGAGCAAATTACACTATTCCTCCCTCTCTAGCCATCAACCTCTGCTCCCTGGGAGATCACGGCTGTGAGCACATCTGCGTTAGCACCCCTGGGTCATATAAGTGCCGTTGCCGACCAGGATACACCCTCAACCAGGACAAGAAGACCTGTACCAGTGAGTAGTGAACCTTCACTTCTCCGTAATAGGTGGGATCTTTTGCTGTGATTTATTCTGATGCTTGAAGCAGAAGGCAGGTTCAGTGCATGTCAAACTTTCTTGGGCATCTGTTGGCATTCACTGGCAAGGTTCTACCCTTCTCCTCTAGAGATGATGAGTCCCAGGATAAACTTGTTGATCCATTACCCTTAGTGAGGAGCTGAAGACGCCAAATTTAATGTGACAGGTAACCTCTCATTCTGATCCAGCTGTTCATTTAAATCCCATTTATATTATTCCTGGCGTGAGGCACAAAGTCTAGTCCTCCAAGGGCTTCAACAACAACAACAATGTGCATTGACAATGCCATTAAACTCCCCCAAGACACTTCACTGAAGTGATTAAATTCATTGACTCAGGTTCTCAAACTTAGAAAAGCATTTCTTCACTGTTAACTGAATAATGCCTGGCATTGACTTCGAACATCCTTACGTCCAATTACTTTCTTTTAACAGTGCATATAGATTTAGTGGTCTGGGATCATTTCAACCCTACTTAGAATGATAGGAACAGGCCATTCAGCCCCTTGAATCTGCTCGTCACCAATGGGAGCACATCTATAGACTGATAATGGTATTAAAGTTAAAATGTGTGGGACCTTTCTCTACAGTGGTGAACTATTGTTCATTTGGGAACCACAGCTGCCAACATGAATGTGTCAGCATTCTGAATGGATACTACTGCACGTGCCAGGATGGATTTGAACTGCAGGATGATGGGAAAACATGTAAAGGTAAACATAAGCAACAGGATGAATCCATAGCATTAATGGTAACACAAGTCATTCCAAAATTCAAAACACCTCTCTGGTTTTCCTTGAATCATTTTTTTTTGTACCTGCCCATCTGTCCTGAACTATATCAGTCAATTGAAGAAGATTCAAGAGCCCTCTTCAAAAGAGAATGAAATAAATTCTAGGATAATCCAGGACAGTTGGAGGCCACTTTGCCTGTGCTGGCTCTTTGATTGTACTATCCAATTAAATAAATGCCAACCATTCTTTCCGCGCAGTCCTGTAAGCTTTACCCTTCAAGTATTTATTTAATTCCCTTATGACTCAATATACAGTTTTTTTTTTTTAGTTCTCTTGTGGGATGCAGGCTTTGCTGGCTGGGCCAGCGTTTATTGCCCGTCCCTAGTTGCCCTTGAGAAGGTGGTGGTGAGTTGCCTTTTTGAACTGCTGCAGTCTGTGTGCTGTAGGTTGGCCTACAATACCCTTAGGTAGGGAATTCCAGGATTTCAGCCCAGCAACAGTGAAGGAACGGAATATAAGTCCAAGTCAGGATGGCGAGGGTCTTGGAGGGGAACTCGCAGGTAGTGGTGTTCCCATATCTCTAATGACCTTGTCCTTCTAGATGGAAGTGATCATGGGTATGTGCTAAGGACCTTTGGTAAATTTCTGCAGTGCATTTTGTAGATCGTATTGACTGCTGCTGCTGGGTATCGGTGATGGAGGGAGTGGATGTTTGTGCATGTGGTGCCAATCAAGCAAGCTGCTTTGTCCTGGATGGTGTCAAACTCCTTGAGTGTTGTTGGAGCTGCACTCATCCAGGCAAGTGGGGAGTATTCCAGCATACTCCTGACTTTCTACGTGTAGATGGTGGACAGGCTTTGGGGAGTCAAGAGGTCAGTTACTCACCGTAGTATTCCTACCTTCTGATCTGTTCTTGTAAATACTGTAGTAATATGGTGGGTCCAGTTGAGTTTCCATTCAGTGGTATCCCCAGGATGTTGATAATGGGGGAGTCAGTGATGGTAACACCGTTAAATGTCAGGAGGCAGTGGTTAGTTTGCCTGTTATTGGAGATGGTCATTCCCCGAGATTTTTGTGGCATGAATGTTACTTGCCATTTGTCAACCCAAGCCTGGATATTAAATAAAAAAACGAAAGAACTGCGGATGCTGTAAATTAGGAAACAAAGCAGAAATTGCTGGGAAAGCTCAGCAGGTCTGGCAGCATCTGTGAAGGAAAAAACAGAGTTAACGTTTCGCGTCCGGTTCTGAGGAAGGGTCACCGGACCTGGAATGTTAACTCTGTTTTCCTTCACAGATGCTGCCAGACCTGCTGAACTTTTTCAGCAATTTCTGCTTTGTAAGCCTGGACCTTGTCCAGTTGCAAATGTTACTTGTACAGCTTGAAGGAAGATGTAAAGGAACTCTGATTTATCTAGTAGCCTGTAAGATGTCTCACAGCACATCACAGTCAACGAAATGCTATTGAAGTGTTTTGGGACACTGTTGTAATTTAGGGTTATGATGGCAATGTCACTGGGATGGTAATTTAGAAGACTGGGCTATTGTTCCAGAGTTCAAATCCCCATGCAGGCATTGGGAAATTTAACTTAAACTTTTAAAAAGAAAGAGAACAAGTTGCAAGTTAAGTAATAACATTCATGAAGCTATTGGATCATTGTAAGTACCCATCTGGTTCACGAATGCCCTTAGGGAGCAAATCTGCTGGCCTATACATGACATTTCAAAGTTGTTAACTCTTAACAGTTGCCTGAAATGGCCTTCCAAGCCACTCGGATAGATTAAACTGTTACAGAGTGTGAGAGTGTGTGCGTGTGTAAACACTGCTGGGGTACACCATTTGTATAGCAGCAGGCCAAGAAGGCAGCCCACCACCATTTTCTCAATGGTGATTGGAGGAGGGCAATAAATACTGGCCATGTTAGTGATGTTCACATCCCACGAGTGAAGAAGAGGTTACTTGGAGCAACAGATCAGGCAAGGGTCACGTTTAAATAAAAACAGCTCCCATAAGTCATGAGTGCTCCTGGGCCAGTGGAATGGTATGACCCCATTCAGACTCCTGGCAAAATGGTGGTATGTCAGTTAGGTCGTTTCTTAAAGTGAGCATTCTCTTGCGTTGCAGCTGTTGACATGTGTAACACGGTGGAACATGGGTGTGAGTTCGAGTGTGTCAGCACCCCTGGGTCATACTTCTGCATCTGCCCTGCAGGGAGGCAACTCAATGAGGATGGGAAGACCTGTAACAGTGAGTTCTATTCCTGTCTGCACTAGCATCTGTTTTCAGTGCATGGTCTGCTGGAGTCTGAACATAGCCCAGCAGGAAGCTGTTCATTCCATCATACCTATGCTAGTTATCTGAAAGAACTATTCAATTAAACACATTCTACCTATTCTTTTCCCAAAGCACTGCACATTTTTGCTTTAAAGACACAAACCCAGTTCACTTTTAGAAATTAATATTGAATCTGGTCCCATCAAATCCGAAATCACAACTCACTGCATGTGTTTTTCTGAAGAAGTGTCCAGACCTGAAACGTCAACTTTCCTGCTCCTCTGATGCTGCTTTGCCTGCTGTGTTCGTCCAGCTCTACACCTTGTTATCACTGCATCTATGAAGCTTTTCATCATCTCACCCCAGCACGTAAGTCTGTGTTCCCAATTACCAAACCCCTTGCTAGTGGAAGCACTTTCTCCCCTGTCTTTCCTGTCCAAACTTCTCAAAATTTTGTACAGCTCTATTAAAACTCTCCATTAACACTTTCAACTTATCTGATAATTTAAAATGTACTGAAAATGTGCAAATAATCAGGTCAGGCAGTGACTGTGAAGAGAGAGAATCAGAGCTAATGTTTTATGTCTGTGGCCTGTCAGCTTCTTGAGTCTCTGAAAAGTGGTCTGTTACCGAAGCCCTTTCTCCCTGATCATAATACAAGATGGCACATGAAAGGCCAATGTAGCTAATAGCATTGCCTACATGTAGCTGCTCCAAAGTTCTCCATGTGGTGATCAGCTCACAGCATTGATTTAGAATACAGTAGAATTTCATAGAATAGAATCTCTACAGTGTGGGAACGGGCCACTTAGCCCACACTGAGTCTCCAAACTGAACCCCCCACCTTCTGTCTGTAATCCTGTAATTCCCATGACTAACCCACCTAGCCTGCACACTGTGGGCAATTTAGCATGGCCAATCCACCTAGCCTGCACATCTTTAGACTGTGGGAGGAAACCAGAGCACCCAGAGGAAACCCATACAGACACAAGGAGAATGTGCAAACTCCACACAGACAGTCGCCCGAGGCTGGAATTGAACCTGGATCTCTAGCGCTGTGAGACAGCAGCGCTAACCACTGAGGCACTGTGCCACCCTTGTACTGAAAGTCACTGCTGCACATGTACTTTAGAAGCCCACACACCGGAGAGAAAATTAGAGGGAAAACTGCTCCCCCAACTTCACCCTGTAATCCTGTAGTTTCTTCCTTATCAGATAATAATCCTTGACTGAATTGATCTCCAACCCATCTCAGGCAGCGCACTCACATCCTAAACACTTGCTGCATGAAAAGGTCTCCATTACATCTTTTGCCAATTACTTTAATCTTCATGCATTCTTGATCCTTCTACTACCAGTTTTCTGTGTTTTTACACGCATGTTTTTCATTTTGGGGAACTCTGGAAGAGCTGGAGGATTTGCAGGTTAGTTAACCCATTGATCCACTTCATGACCACTCATAGAGTCATACGGCACAGAAACAGACCCTTCGGTCCAACTTTTCCGTGCTGACCAATGGAATGCATTGCCGGAGCGGGTAGTGGAGTTGGCCTCATTAGGGGCATTTAAGTGGCTATTAGATAGGCATACGGATGATAGTATAAGGTAGGGGTGGAGGTTAGATAGACCTTAGGTTTAGGGTAAAAGTTCGGCACAACATCGTGGGGTGAGGGCCTGTACTGTGCTGTACTGTTCTATGTTCTATGTTCGATGACCAGACATCCAAATCTGACCGAGTCCCATTTGCCAACATTTGGCCCATATCCCTCTCAACCTTTCCTATTGATGTACCCACCCAGATGCCTTTTAAATGTTGTAATTGTACCAGCCTCCTCCACTTCCTCTGGCAGCTCATTCCACACACGCACCACTCTCTGCATGAAAAAGTTGCCCCTTAGGTCCCTTTTAAATCTTTAGTCCCCTCACCTTAAACCTATGCTGTCTAAGTTTTGGACTCCCCCATCCTAGGAAAAGACCTTGGCTGTTCACCCTATTCATGCCCCTCATGGTTTTATAATCCCCTATCACACCTTTCAATGTTAACATGTCCAAGCATGGCCTTGATCCCAGAGCCTCTGACCCAGAGGTAGGCACTCTACTAGACGATCACTGTAGATTTTTACTGATAATGTCCCTCTCCGATTATTCATTGATCATCAATGAATCAGTGGAAGAGATTAAGCCAGTTTGATCTTAAATGATTTCCCAATTTTCTCCTTCATTCACTAAAAGTGCATACCCATGTGCCCATTCTGATTCCATTGATAAGGACAATTGTCAACAGACTGCCTGAAGGTGGAAGGATCCCAACAAGACTCAGTGTAGGTAAATACTTATCTCTAACCCAGATCACACATTCACTATAGACTTTGTCATCACCCCGTTCCTTTTGAAGAAAGAAAGGACTTTCATTAATGCCTTCCACCATGTCCCAAAGTGCTTTACAGGAAAAGTACTGCCTTTGAAATAGAGTCATAGAGTCAGAGTCATACAGCACGGAAACAGACCCTTCAGTCCAACCAGTCCATGCCAAACATAATCCCAAACTAAACTAGTCCCACCTGCCTGCTCTTGGCCCATATCCCTCCAAATTGTTTCTATTCATATATACATCCAATTGTCTTTTAAACGTTGTAATTGTACCCACATCCACCACTTCTTCAAAAAGTTCATTCCACACGTGAACCACCTCTGAGTAAAAAAATTACACCATCTCTTTTTTAAATCTCACCTTAAAAATGTAGTCGCTAATGTAATGCAGGAAACATGGCAGCCAATTGATGCACAGCAAGATCATAGAAAGAATAACCTGATGAGAGGCAGATAATTTGTTTTTAGTGATGGCAATTAAGGGATTACCATTGGCCAGCACAATTTCCCTGCTTAGAGGTAGTGCCCAAGATTCTTGTGGCACAGTGGTAGTGTCCCTACCTTTGAGCCAAATGGCCTGGGTTCAGGCCTGACTTGCCCCAGCGGTGTGTATTAACATCTCTGAACAAATTGACTAAAAATAGTGCCCATGTAACACAACTTTGGTTAATGTCTCATCTGAAAGGGGTCAGAACCTCACTGCATTGAGGTGTCAGCATTGATTTTGTGCTCAGGTCCCTTAAACAGAATTTGAACCTATAACCTATAACCTGAGGAGAGAGCACTATATATGGTACAGCAACCAAGTGTATGTTAGCCAGGTCTGTGAAGGACGTTAATATCCTCTGACATTGCACCCTGGCCACAAACACAAGCATTCATCCCCATTCTGTCTCAAATTGTATTTTCCAGAATAGTCCAAAGTTCAGGAGCTGAAGCCAAATTCCCATTTCATTAATCTAAAAGTTCATACCCTTGTTTGGAGGAGACCTACTAACCGAGTGCCAACCCAGCCCTCTGACTACACCAGGTGGTGCTCTAACTATTGAGTCTTTCAGGTGATCCCTTCCTAACCATTTCTTGATATTAGTGCAATTGCTTTTTTTTTAATAGGATGCAGTAAGGCAAACATTGACCTGGTCTTTGTCATTGATGGTTCCAAAAGTGTGCGACCCGAGAACTTTGAACTGGTGAAGAAGTTTGTGAACAACATTGTAGATGCCTTGGATATCTCCAGCCAGGGGACCCGTGTTGGCTTGGTGCAGTATTCCAGCCGTGTGCGCACTGAGATTCCGCTGGGTGCGCACACATCCGCTGTGGCTGTGAAGAAAGCAGTGAACAATGTGGTGTACATGGAGAAGGGCACCATGACTGGACTCGCTCTCAAACATATGGTGGAGAATGTCTTCACTGAAGCAGGAGGTGCCAGGCCTGGGTCTCAGAGCCTGCCCAGGGTAGGCGTTGTATTCACTGATGGCCGTTCTCAAGACAGCATCACCGAGTGGGCCAAAAAGGCCAAAGACGCTGGTAAGATGCAGCCCAGTCTTGTCCATCTGGAAAAGTATCTAGTTACAAATGAGGAGTTTGTGACAAATTTTGTCAGCTTATTGTCTCCCCGGAAATCTTCTGGATATCACTCAAACCAAATCCAGTTAGTTCATTGCCCCAGATCTTGCAGATCTATTGGCTCCCTAGCCAAGGTGCTGTATGGGATCTTTTTCACTCACCTGAGAGGGTAGGTGAGGCCTTGGCTCCATTATCTGTCTGAATGATGGTACCTGTGGCAGTGCAGTACCCCCTTGGAAATACACTGGGAATGTCAACCACAATTTTGAGACCCTCCCGTCCCTAGAGCATGTTTGAACCCATGACACACAGATTCATATACAGTGGTGAAGTCAGCTGTACTGCCTATTGTGTCCATGCCAATCGAAAAAGATCAGACTACCCCATCCCATTTTGAATTTACTTAATGACTGAGCTTTCATTGCCCTTTGGGTAGAGAATTATAGAGATTCAGCACTTGCTAGTGAAAAAATTCTTCCTTACCTTAGTCGTTGCTTCTTGTTCTGAGACTCTGTCCCTAGCTGTAAATCCCACAGACAGGGAAACATCTTTTAGCAAATGGAAAAAGTGAGGTATCTTCAACTTGTTGTCAAAGGGTTAAAATTGAACTTCCCACCACAAGACAGAGAATGATAGTTTTCTAGTTACCAACAATATCAAGAGATGTGGGGATAGCATGAAAGTATAGCATTTGGGTCCGGAATGTCTTGATGGGCTAAAAGGAGCAGGAATGGGCCAATGTTCCTCTATTCTGAGATCCCTCAAACGATATTACAACCACCAAACCTATTTCATAGATGAGAACCAATAAAATAAGAAGACATTGGAGCATGTACCTGTTGGGTGAGGGTTTCAGGAAGGTCATGTCAGGTTAGAGGTTATATTTAAAACAAGGGCTCACTTTAGAATAAAACAGAGAAGTTCACCAAAAGCCAGTATCGTCAATTCATGCATACATTATGTTAATTTACTGCTCCTTTCTGAAAGGAAACACTCAACTTTTATACTGTGAGATTTCACAACACATGGGGCAGATTGTCTATATTGGAAAATGGGAGAGCTTTCCAAGCGCCATGGAAATGGTTACATTGTGCTCTGTGACAAGCCCCACAGTCCTTTGTGGCACTCCAGAGAAACCTTATTCCCTTTTGTGATGATTCAGTCTAATCCCAGCACAGTCGATGGGTGATGGGCAAAAACTTAATTTCTTAGCAGTGTGGGACACTGTACTTATGGTGAAAGATCACGGAGGTGGAATTTTTAACCCTTGAGTTGATAAGTTTCATCACAGCCAGGCATATGACTGGTGTGACTAATGGCAGTATAACATCCAATACAGCAGGTCAGAGTAGTGGGTGCAAGACTAGTATTTTAATGGAAGTTAAAGTAACTATGAGGGTAGATCAAGCTAATATAAACTAGGAAATTAGATTGGGGATGAGCCAATAGATATGCAGTGCCAGAAATTTAAGAAGATAGTTGAGAAATATGGAATAAGTACATTCCAACAACAAAAAAGGGGACAAAAAATCCAAGGGTGGACCTACCAGCTGTGGCTAACAAAAAAGCTAACAATAGAATAACTTAAAGATAAAGCTACGATTGAGTATAGCTGGGTGGAAAAACTAAAGATTGAACAGAATATATAATAAAAGCAAAGGTCGAATAAAAAGTTAACAAAGAAAGAAAAGTTAGAGTATGAGAAAAAGCTAGCTAGAAATATACCAACTGACGGCAAGATATACTATGTACACAAAAAGGAGAAGAGTTTGTCAAAATTCACGAGGCTTCTATAGAATCTGAGTCTGGGGAATTATTATTGAGAAATACGGAATTGGCAGATGAACTGAACAGGGATTTTGCTTCGGTTTTCACAATAGATCATACAAATAACACTGCGTCAGCAGTGATAAATCAGAAAATAGAAGTCAAGGGATAAACTCAGGAAAATTGCAGTCACCAGAGAAGTAGGACTGAATAGATTGTTGGAGCTGTGAGCTGACAAGTGCTGATGGACTTCATCCTCAAGGTCATTAAAGAAGCGGCGAGTAAGATAGTTGTTGGTTGCTTTTGGGGATTTGGGGAATTGTTTCATAAGGTAAAGGTGCACTGCATTACTTGTTATGTATTAGCATGGATAGAAGATTGGTCAACTAACAGAAAACAAAGAGTGGGGATAAATGAGTGTTTTTCTGGTTGGCAATCAGTGGCTAGTGGTGTGCTTTGGGGATCAGTGTTGGGACCACAATTGTTTACGATTAACATAGATGATTTAGAGTTTAGGGCCAAGTGTAGTTTGTCAAAGTTCACACATGACACTAAGATGAATGTTAGACCGAAGTGTGCAGAGGACACTGAAAGCCTGCAGAGGTATATAGATAGGTTAAGTGAGTGGGGAAGGGTCTGGCAGATGGCGTACAACGTTGGTAAATGTGAGGTCATCCATTTTGTTAGGAATTACAGCAAAAAGGACTATTATTTAAATGGTGAAAAATAGCAGCATGCTGCTGCGCAGAGACACCCAGGTGTCCTTGTGCATGAATCACAAAAAAATTGGTTTGCAGGTGCAACAGGTAATTAAGAAGGCAAATGGAATATTGTCCTTCATTGTTAGAGGGATAGAGTTTAAAACAGGGGGGTTATGCTGCAGCTGTATAGGGTGCTGGTGAGGCCACACCTGCAGTACTGCGTGCAGTTTTGGTCTCCTCACTTGGGAAAGGATGCACTAACACTGGAGGGGATGCAGAGGAGATTCATTATGTTGATTCCAGAGTTGAGAGGGTTGGCTTAGACTGAGAGTAGACTGGGACTATACTCATTGGAATTTAGAAGAATGAGGGGGGATCTTACAGAAACATATAGAATTATGAAGGAACTAGACAAGAAAGAAGTAGGGAGTGTGTTTCTGCTGAGGGGTGAAACTAGAACAAGGGGACATATCCCCGGGGCGAGCAGATTTATGACAGAGTTGAGGAGGAACTTCTTCACCCGAAGGGTTATGAATCTGTGGTGTTCCCTTCCCAGTGAAGCAGTTGAGGCTACCTCGTTGAATGTTTTTAAGGCAAAGATGGATAGATTTTTGAACAGCAAAGGAATTAAGGGTTATGGTGAGCTGGTGGTTAAAGTAGAGCTGAGTCCATGAGAAGATCAACCATGATCTTATTGAATGGCATATTGAACGGGCCAGATGGCCTACTCCTACGCATATTTCCTATATTCTTATGACTTCAATTTGATCTCAGTATGGGCCACTTAGGGGTGAACAATAAATACCAGCCTTGCTAGTGGCACCCACGTCCCATAAAAGAATAAAATAAATACCTATACCTGAAGAAAGAGACACCTGCAAACATATAGACTTGCTCTTATTAGTCATCCAATAGGCTTTGTTGCCTCAGTCTCTTAGCCTGTGTTTAATGAATGGACGTATTCCCTGTTGTTACTCACTCTTGCAGGGATCACCATGTATGCTGTTGGTGTCGGTAAGGCAGTGGAGGACGAACTGCGAGAAATTGCCTCAGAGCCAGTGGATCAACACTTCTTCTACGCTTCAGATTTTAGCATCATCGATCAAATCGCTGAGAATCTAAAAGTGAACATTTGTGAGGGTACGTCGCTGTGGCATTTCATTTGTTTCAGTAACTAAACAAGTGAAGCTTTAAATCTTTATGCTCTGATGGCTTAATGAACCAATGAATCTCTTCCTGACCATCACATCTTTGAGTACATCAGAAACAAAAAAAACTGTGGGTGCTGGAAATCTGAAATAAGAATAGAAAGTGCTGGAGAAATTCAGCAGGTCTGGCAGCATCTGTGGAGAGAGAAACTAAGTTAGCATTACAAATTGCATGTGACTTTGAACAGTCATAGCAGACTCAAAATGCTCACCCTGTTTCTCTCTCCGTTTCTCCAGCACTTTCTGATTTTATGTAAATTAGGACTGCTGGTTAAAGTGAGAGGGAGGAAAATGCTTGAGTATTCCTTTTTTTAAAACTTCGTTAATTCCTGAATCTTTACTGAAATGTTGCTAAACAATTAGCCTGGTGTTCCCTCAGTCTTCTTATCAATTGCCTTCAATTTGTTTTTCTCCCCACCCCTTCACTGTTACCCTGTCTGACCACGGAAACCAAGACCAGCAACTTTAATCAAGCTGTTTCTACTTGTCACCGTAACTCCTATCAGAAATACAGCAAGGATGGGATTTATATCACACAAGTAGTGAAGTTACAGTATCAGAGCTGCAGTATCTGCAGTGAGGAGATTCCCAGTTGGAAATAAGAAGCAGGAGTAGGCCATTCAGCACTGCAAGTCTGCTCCACTATTGAATATGATCATAGGCTGATCATCCAGCTCAGTAACCTGGTTCCGCTTTCTCCTCATACCCTTTGATCCCTCTAGCCCTCAGAACTATACCTAACTCCTTCCTGAAATCATTCAATGTTTTGGCCTCAACCACTTTCTGCAGCAATGAATTCCACAGTCTCACCACTGTCTGGGTAAAGACATTTCTCCTCATGTCAGTCCTAAATGGCCTACCTTGTATCCTCAGACTGTGACCCCCGGTTCTGGATTCCCTAGTCGCAGGAAACATCCTTCTTGCGTTTGTCCTGTCCAGTCCTCTTAGAATTTTATAGGTTTCTATGAGATCGTCCTTTATCCTTCTAAATTCCAGCAAATATAGTCCAAACTGAAAAATGAGGAACTTCATTCAATAACTGGGAAGATTTATACCCTAGAATTTCACAGGAAGAGAGCAATTTTGCCCATTGTGCCCGCATCAACTCACAACTTTGGGTCCAGTAAGATCACACACTTAACTTGCTGAATTATACTTTCAAGTGGAGCTCAGCTCTTGATGTTGATCATGTTTAATTAACCCAACTCAAGCCCCAAAAATGATAAAAGTTTACCAATTCAGCAGAAGCTACCTGTTTTCACTTATCCTTTTAAACATTTTTAGTATGCCTGTTGTCTGTGGTGTACATGGGAGATCCCGTCTGAAGAGCTAGAGTGGACAAATATCAATCCCTTGACCGGCAACACACAAACGCATTATAGAGTCGTGCTCATTATGGGATCTTGCTGTGCGCAACTTCACAACCAGGTCAGCTCCAACTGCTAAAGGAACATCATTCCTGGCAAAGCGCTTAGGGACATAGTGAAGTTGTGGTAAAGATATTTTTTAAAGGCAACTCTTTCTCTTTCTTTTAGAGGAAGTGACTGGGCAGGAGACGATTAAAGATCCTTGTGCTTGTGAAACCCTTGTAGCATTCCAACAAGACACACTATCGTTGTTAGAAGAATTCTCTCAAAAACATATCCTTTTCTCCATGGAGTGAACGCTGCTGTGCAATTCCTACTGCTGCCATCACATGTGGCATTCTAGATATCTGGGCAACCAGCAATGCAGTGAAGTTAGTGTTAAGATCCAAGACAGTTAATTAGTTGAGACGGAGATCAAGTCATGCTCAAATGGAATGTGCTACTTTTGTGTTTTATTAATGAGACTGCAAGGTGAAGAATCCATGCTGCAGGATGTAACCAACATCAAAAATGCTGGAGAAGGAATAAACTAGTTCAAGAAGAGGTTATTTAAGCAATAGCTCATGTAGGTTTGAAATGCCTGAAAGGAGTGACAAACTTCAGGTTTAGGAGTTGAATATTGTTGAAAAGAAGGACATGGGCCAGGAGTTTGAGGGACGATGGTCTTCCCCATTTTGGAAAGATTGACTGGTTCCCCACCATCCCCCTGACTCAGGAGCACCTCCGAGAGCTCCATATCCCTATTCCCACTAGTACCTGAGGCTACAGTGAATAATTCTAGAACTGCAAGCAGTCCCTCAGAGAGTCTTTGTCCTAGGAGCTCAAGCTTAGTGGAACCACAGGAGATGGGAGAGATCCTAAACAAATATTTTACATCAGTATTTACTATGGAGAAAGACATGGATGCTAAGGAACTTGGAAAATAATTATTGATGTCTTGAAAACTATCCACATTACAGAAGAGGAGATGCCAGATGTCTTAAAAAAATTCATGTGGATAAATTTCCAGGCCAAGTGTATCCCAGGATGTTGTGGGAAGCCAGGAAAAAAATTATGGACCCCCTATCAGAGATATATGTATCATCAACAGCCATGGGTGAGGTGCTAGAGGACTGAAGGGTGGCTAATGTTGTGCCTTTATTTAAGAAAGGCGGCAAGGAGGATCCTGGGAATAATAAGACTTGTGAGTCTGACATCAATGGTGGGTAAGTTGTTGGAGGGAATTCTGAGGGATAGGATTTACGTGCATTTGGAAAGGCAAGGACTGATTAGAGATAGTTAGCATGGTTTTGTATGTGGGAAATTATGTCTCACAAACTTGATTGGTCACGTCATCAAAAAATTCAAGATGGATGAAGACAGAGTGGTAGATTTTGTTTACATGGACTTCAGTAAAGCCCTTGGCAAGGTTCCGCATGGTAGACTGGTTAGTAAAGTTAGATGACATGAGATTCAGGGAGACCTTGCTAATTGGATACAAAATTGGCTTGACAGTAGGAGACACAGGGTGGTGGTGGAAGGCTGTTTGCCAGACTGGAGGCCTGTGACCAGCGAAGTTCCGCTGGGAAGAAGGTGTTTAGCACACTTGCCTTCATTGCTCAGACCATTGAGGAGAAGAGTTGGGACATCATGTTGCGGTTGTGCAGGATATTGGTGAGGCCAGTCTTTTGCGTACTGTGTACAATTCTAGTCGCCTCGCTGTAGGAAGGATATAATTAAATTGGACAGGGTTCAGAAGAGATTAACAAGGATGTTGCTGGGATTGGAGTGTTTGAGTTATAAGGAGAGGCTGGATAAGCTGGGATGTTTTTCACTGGCTCATAGAAGGTTGAGGTTTCTAAAATCATGAGGGGCATAGATAAGGTGAATTGCAAGGGTCTTTTCCCAAGGGTGGGAGAGTTCAAAGCTAGAGGCCATATTTTTAAGGTTAGAGGAGAAAAGTTTTAAAGGGATCTGAGGGGCAACTTTTTCAAACAGGGTGGTTTATATGTGGAATGAACTGTCAGAGGAAGTGGTGGATGCAGGTACAGTTACAATAATTCGAAAACATTTGGACAGGTACATGAATAGGAGAGGTTTAGTGGGATATAGGGTAAATGCAGGCAAGTGGGACTAGTTTAGTTTCGGAAACTTGGTTGCTATGGACATGTTGGGCCGAAGGGTCTATTTCCATGCTCTATGACTCTATTAGGTAAGTGTGGGGAGGGTTGATGAACCCATAATGGTTTTGAAGGAGAGTTCAAGGGGGTAAAGAAGGGTCACTTTGTGGTCTTTCCCCATTCACCACCCCTGTCCCAACATTCCCCTCCCCAGTCCCTGATCTCCTCCTGCCAGCCTGATAATTAAGGCCATTTCCTACCCACCCAGCCTTGAGTGCTTATTTAAGGGCTTCAAGATGTACATGGGCTGGCCAGGATCTCACCTGTCTCACTTTAAAATTGAGGAGATGCTAAGATGGATGGGACGCTGGAGGGAAGGCATCCAAAGAATTTTCCAGTTCCCATTGCTACCCTCAACACGCACCTACCCATTCAACCCCTCCACCCCCACCACCACTAAACCAGTCGGTGGGAGAAAATAAAATTCTGCCCATGCTATGAAAGCATTTAATTCCACCGTAATCAGGACAAATGCAAGAATGCCACATTTCAAATGACCACAATTTACACCACAGCAGTAGAGAGTACTGATTCATTGATCGGCAAGTCAACATTGAGTGGACATGGTGTTGTAATGGAGCACCCCAGACTCCCCAAGCCTTTGGGTAATTCAAAAAAGCTGCAAAGCTTGAATTTGTTGCTTTTGTTTGCAGAGACCGGGGCCCTGGAAAGGAACTTATGTTGCATCTCGTTATTATGTGCTTATCAGCAATAAGCACAATTGTTTTTCTTCACTTTAACTGTTTGTGTATGTATTAGCACACTTAAGACTATTTATCAAGTGTTGTCCAATCACAGAACCATATCTCCAACTGTAGACTTTCTAAGAGATGGGGAGTACTCCAGGCATGAAGGAATTAGAGGATGAGATAAAGTGAGGAGTCTTTGTTTTAATGCAGTGTGGATACAGAGAAGAAGACTATGTTAGATAACGAAGCTTAACACAAAACTAAACTAAAATTCCAAGTATAGTTGCACACCATGTAAAAGCTTAAAAAGTTTGTACTTAGGAGGTGAGAGGGCCAATGTTTCTTTATCCACTAGAAGACCATGATCAGAAGTTAGAATAACAGGATACGTTGTAACAACTTAACAGAGCAATAATTTTAACAGTGGGGGCAATAGCATAGCGGCTATGTGACTGGGCAAATGATCCCATTAGCCTAGATTACGGCTATGAAACTATCATCAAACCCTCTTAGGGAAGAAAATCTGTCCTCTTCCGGGCTGGCCTACCTGTGACTCAGAACCCACCCCAATGTGGTTAGCTGTTAATTGCCCTCTGAAATGGCCAGGCAAACAACCCAACTCTAGGGCAATTACAGATGGGCAACAAATGTTCACCTTGCCAGTGAATCCCATGTCCCATGAAATGAATGAACTAGAAGGGTTGAATGACCTGATCTTGTGCTGTGCATCCTCTGACATTATTGTCTGCGGCTACCACTGCAGTTTGCCTCTGGACGACAACATTGAATCTTCCTTGACCTTGGACACTGGCCCAGATGACAGGAAAGCTGGATGATTTGGAAAACAGGTTGCCAAAGGCAGTGAAATAAAATGTGAACAGAAAACTCACCACCATCATTGCACCATCCGAGGTGTTCCTGCGTCGCTAAAGTTATTTTAGCTTTTTGTGTAATTGTCTTATTTTCTGGGTGTTTTTTTTAATAAAAGAAGATATTCATTTAGGACGCAATTTCCCACTGCTTTGAGCGATTTAACAGCAAAAGACCAGTTTTATAAGATCATTTTACAAGATGTATATCTTTCCACTTTTTATATTAAACTTGCGTATGCAGTAAGAACTCCCAATATTTTGTTTAAAAACATAGGCGTCTAAAGCTGCACGTTATTTAAAAGGAATGAATAAACTTCAGCGTGTCAGTGTGGGCAACCCGTGAACCATTGACGGAGGGTTTTGGAAATACTCAGTGAGTTTTGTCCTCAAACTTGTTTTAAGGCCGCTGAAGAGGGAAAGGAAGGACTGGTGGAAAACAAAACTGAAAATGCACAGAAGACGTGATCCGCTTCTCACTGGAAAAAACTGGTGAGAGGCTAATCAAACTGAGTGACAGTGAAAGAACAGATAACCCTGCCCCATAACAGTGCCTTGTACCCAGACAAGTCTCATCCATCAGCCCTATCCCAACCTCGCCACCTTCTGGATTAGGCTAAACATGAAACACAGTGAAAACTTACAGCAAATAAAGAGGAACAAACTCTGCTAAAATTCCTCTCCAATCTGCTTTAGAGAATGACAGCCATTGACCCAGTGTTATCTAGAACAACACTCACCTTCTACATCATATGATCTCTTCCCCAGCTCTCTCTTGAAGTTTCGCGCAGCACCAACAATGTGCACTTCTATAATTCCTTTAAAGTTGGTTAAAAACTCAACATGATAAAAATAGCAAAAATAGGAGCATGAGTTAAGTTATTCAGTCCCTCAAGCCTGTACTGCCTCAAAGCAGGATTATATCTACTCAACTTTCCCACACTGTCCACAATTAATTACCTTACTATCCAAACATCTACTGGTCTCAGTCTTCAAAATGACTGAGCAGCCATCGCTTTCTGCGGGGTGAAGAACACCAATGATTCACAAATTTTTTGATAAAGAAAATTCTCCACATCTCAGTCCAGAAGCATCAGCCTCCTTAATATGAAACCGTGATCCCATACTAAACTTCCCAGCTGATAGAAATATCTTCTCAGCACCCATGTTGACGTTCCCCTTAAGATCTTTATGTGCTTCAATGTGATTATGTCTCATTCTTCTACAGTTTTGGTATTATAGGCCTAGTCAGTTTTCACATATATGCTGGTAACATCCGGCTCTACCTCACTATCACCTCTCACAGTTCCTCCACTTTTACTAAATTGCTTTCTCACAGGGCAATCAGGAATCAGTCCAGTGGCCTTTCATTGCACACCCTCTGAGGCAAGTCCAATATATCCTTCCGTGGGTAGAGAGACCAAAGTTGTTAACAGATGAAGGGTTTATCTCTGAAACGCCAGCTATTCCTGTTTCCTTTCCTCAGGATAGCTGACAGGCTCATTGTGCATTTTCTGTTTTTGTCAATGTTTTCAGACACATGATTGGCCACCAGTTTACAACATGTGTATGTGGTTGGTCTGACGGACACATGGGGGATTTGGGTTATTTTAACATTGGAGATGTGTAAAGTGTCAAAATATATATCAAATTGCCCACCCATTATGTGCCACACCAAATTCTTTTTCCCATTGACAACCTCAGATGGAACAATTGGATAATTGGATTTTGGTCATTTTACACCATTGGTCAAGATGGTTTGTTGCTCTAGCGTGAACTGTCGAATTGAGACAAATTTCTGAGGGCTCTTGTGGTACAGAGGGAGTGTCCCGTCCCTGCTCCAGAGATGCTTCATCATCAACTCTGAACAGGTTGATTAAAACTATCATTCCATCAGCCAATGTTAAAATTACCCCTATCAAATGCGATATGAAATGTACAGAGGGTTCCTGTGAGAGGAACAAACAAAAATCACAGAAATCTATGATAGGACTTATTATAACTTCTTATGATTAATAAAGTCAACCTATTTCATTAAATAAAAAAAGTGCAATAAGTAAAACAAATGTTTTGTCCCATTGACAATTTCATCAGTTACCAGCTCAGGTTTGGGTTAGAGTTATTTGTCAGAAATTATTTGCAGGAGTTTGTGTTCTTTTCCCCACCAGAGTTTGTGTGCATATGTTTCTGTGTACATGTGTGTTTACGTGTGTGTGTATGTGTGTGTGTCGGGGTGTGTCAGTGTGTGTATATGTTAATATAGCCACACATATGATTTTCACCTCTGGTGTTACATCACCCGAGCATCTGTCCCATTGCTTATCTATGTGCTGCCTCTTAGTGACCCTGACTGAAATCAGTGTCAGTTTTCATTATGTCCTCTGGTGACACGCAGTTTTACCTGGCCACCACTTTACTCAACTCCTCCACTCTTATTGAATTAACTGACTGTCAGACCACAGCCAATACTGGATCAGCTGAAATGGTCACCAATTAATTCTTGAGAAATTTGAAATCATTGTTGTCAGTCCTCACTCCAAACTCTGTTCCCGAGCTACCAACTCTATCCCTCTCCCAGGCAACAGGTTGAGAATAAGCCAGTCTGTTTGCACCTTAGTATCACATCTGATCCAGGGCTGAGCTTCTGACATAATGCACATGCCGCTACCAACTATTTTGTTTTCCAGAATATCAACCAATTTCGTGTATCTCAATGATCTGCTGAAACTTCTTTCACACCTTCATTGTCTCGAATCTCAATTTATTTAACACAGTCCTGGCTGGTCTGCCAAGCTCTGCCCTCCGTAAACTCGAGATTATCCAAAACTCTGCTTTATCTTAACTTACACCAAGTGCTGTTTCCTGGTGCTCACCAAATTCTGCTTTCTGTTCAAGCAGTTGGTGTGAGTTTATCTTAACGCAGCAATACTTCTGTTACCTTCTGTAACATCAGAAATTGGCATAGCTATTGTGCTATTGAAGAATCTGACTGACATTTTTTTACAACTAGCTATTTTCTACTGACATCATATTCTTCAGTGGCCATAAGTGCCTAAGCTAATAGTAAGCTATTAGTTTACAACAGAGGGGCTTGCATCTCAGAGGATGCCATGCGACAAATGATCCTACAGAAGAGGGAGCATGAGATCTTTATACCTTTAGGTCATGTGCTATGAGGCAATGAAGTTGCCATGAGTGTGTCTCTTAAATGTATACTGACATACTTACCATGAGACATAACACAAGATCTCCCCATTTTCAAAGATAAAAGTTTATCCCAAACAGATATATATGTAGTACATAGCCACATGTTGTCAATTTGAATATTATGCAAACAGGTGAAATTGACTAACTTACATTTCAAACTTCAAGTAGCACTTTAGAGATTTGACAATTCACCCTGATCCAGTGATAATATATCTGTCTGGAGAGGTACGTGTTGTTCTGTATTTTGGTTGTCTTCTTGCTGGTTGCTTTCACTCACGTCACCACACAACCATCAATTTCAGAGTGATCTTCCTCACATGCTTTGTGTTGCACGTTGAGCGCATTTGTTCCTTTGCAATATAGTCACATGATCAGTAATGATTTCATATGATCTGGACTGGGTGCATAATTTAGAAGTCTTTGCTTATACCCCAGTATTTGGATTTGGATTTTGGACTCGCATTCTGCTTAGTGTGGAATTTGGGGAGGTCACCAGCTGCTCATTTTTCATATTTGTCTTTCACTCTCCTCTGTCTTATGTTCCAAAGTCTCGGATCGTTAGACAATTAGTTGCTAGACATGGTCATTGATACTGGCTCCCTGAGCGATGCTGGAGAGGATAATCCTTTCCCCATTGGATTGCACAAACACACAGAAAAGCAATGCAAAATTCTTGCTTTGTTGCCTGATACTTAATGATCATGAATTTATCATTGCTCACAGGTTCTGCTCAATTGTTTGAGCATGGATGTGGGGTGACAATGTGTAATGGGCCACTCCCCACTGAATAAACTTCTTAAAAATGTTCGCTGGTGTTTTGCGGTCAGTTGTCTGACATTGCCCATTCTGGGATACCGAATAAACTCTTAAGTAACACTCATCTTGTCAGTGATAGCCACGTTCGTTGTGTTGCTTAATCGTCAAACAATGGGAAATTTAGAAAAGTAATTCAACACAAGGTTGTGGTCTGCCCCATTCACTGTGAGTAGGACCATTTCTACTTTTAATGGAGCAGATGGAACATGTCGTGGATTAGAGGCTTCTTACTGTGTTGGGGTTTATATGTTTGGCCTGTCTCACATGCATTCACAAATCATTGAATATCCTGATTGATCGTTGGTCACTCCCTTGGTAACCGAACCATACGTTCAATACCCATGTATCCCTGGTATAACATGGTTATGATATCCTGGCATTATGCTTTTGGTATTAGGACTTGTTTGAATTAAAAATGTCTTGTTGCAATATATTACATTTGTGACTGTATGGCCAAAATGAACAAATTTTCTCAGGTGTAGTAGGAACTGCCGATGCTGGAGAATCTGAGATAACAAGGTGTAGGGCTGTATGAACACAGCAGACCAAGCAGCATCAGAAGAGCAGCCTTCTGCTCCTCTGATGCTGCTTGGCCTGCTGTGTTCATACAGCTCTACACCTTGTTATCTCAAATTTTTTCAGGTACTTGTTTAACACTGCCAGGCCATCCCTGGATAATGACCTTTTGTAAATCTTGTCATCATTGGTGAGTTTTGATTGTAATTGATGACACTGGCTCTGGGCAAGGTTTAACAGATCAACCTTGAGAAACTCTTCAACTTTGTAGTCAGGAGCATCACTGTGTAGATCAAGAAGGATATTTTGATATTTGTGGGTTGGCTAATCTGCTCAGGGTGTCAAACGTAAACATCCTGGTATATGGCTTATATCTCACTTCAAAGACAGCCTTACTAGGTCTGGTCTCCATGTGACTCCAGGCCCACAGCAATATGCTTGACTAATAACTACCCTCTGGGAAATTAGCAATGGGCAATAGGTGCTGGCCTAGACAGGAACACCCAAGTCCCATGAAAGTATGAAAGGAAACCCTAGGTAGATGTAAGAATCTCAGTCCTAACAGAAATAAAAAGGAGTGGAAATCTAACTATCATCACCAGTCCTCAGATTATCTAGATTCTCTATTGTGGCTCCGTAACATAGTTTGTTTTGTAATTTTCCTGCTGAGCACCTTGGCATGTTTCATTATGTGTAAGTTGCTTTATAATTTTGTTCTCTTCACTCGTGGGACATGGATGTCGTTGGCTGGGCCAGTATTTATTGCCCATTCCTAGTCGCCCTTGAGGAGGTGGTGGTGAGCTGCCATCTTGAACTACTGCTTTGGGTTGACCCATAATTCCCTGAGGGAGAGAATTCCAAGATTTTGATCCAGTGACACCGAAGGAACGATGATTAATTCCAAGTCAGGATGGTGAGTGGCTTGGAAGGGAACTTGCAGTTGGTGGCATTGCCATATATCTGCTGCCCTTGTCCTTCTAGATGGAAGGTGTTTTCGAGGGATGTTTGATGAATTTCTGCAGTGCATCTTGTTGTTAATACACACTACTGTTTCTGAGCATCAGTGGTGGAGGGAGTGGATGTTTGTGGATGTAATTCCAATCAAGTGGGCTGCTTTGTCCTGGATGGAGTCAAGCCTCTTGAGTATTTTAGGAGCTCCACTCATCCAGGCAAGTAGGGAGTATTCCATCACATTCCTGACTTGTGCCTTGTAGATGGTGGACAGGCTTTGGGGAGTCAGGAGGTGAGTTACTCGCTGCAGTATTTCTAGCCTCTGACCTGCTCCTATAGTCACTGTATTTATATGATAAACTCAATTGAGTTTCTGGTCAATGGTAACCCCCAGCAGTTCAGTGATGGCAACACCGTTGAATATCAAGGGTGGTTAGATTATCCCTTACTGGAGATGGTCAATGCCTGATATTTGTGTGGGGCAAATGTTATGAATATAAGTTGTTATTGTCATCTATGTGAAAGTGTGAAACTTTTACATGTGAGTCAATATGTTTCTCAGTGTGAGTATATATGTGCGTATGTATACGTATGTCTATGTTTATATCAGTGAGTGTGCCTGTGTGTCAAAGAGTCTTTGTGAACATGTCAGTGTCTGTGTGTGTGTCGAGATGTACATGAGTGTGAGTGTGCCTCTGTGTCAGAGAGTCTATGTGAATGTGTGAGTGTCTACATGTGTCTCAGCATGTGAGTATATGCATGAGTGTCTAAGTGTATATGAGTGGGAGTGTCCCTCTGTTTGATAGTGTTTGGGTATGCACTTTTCTACATTTATGGGCCTTGGACAGTGACAGAATTGGGCTCAACTGCATTATTCGGCATGGTTTGACACCGACCACGGGTCACTGATAGGAGCATTATTAACTCATTCTGAACTGGCAGAAAACAAGAGGAGAAAGGCAGAAAACAAAAATGCCCAAAGAAAGGACAATCCTGTTAAATTGGACAGTTTAAAGATCAAATCACACCAATAGATGAATATGGTTCTAGAACTGTCAGACACAAAGATGATATATCAATACATCTATAACAAACCAGAATATATTTTATAGAAGCACAATTTATTGTCTTTTATTTTGCAGACAGACAAATCCTAATAATTCTAAGTGATATTTTGCAAAATACAAAATTTAATTATCATACAATTGGGTGAAGTGACTTCAAACTAAAATAGATTGCAAAGAGTGTGCCTTGGCATCAAATCTAGTTGTAATTCTGATAAGTTGGAGCAAGAAGAATGTTCTTCCGCAATGAAAAGAAACCAAAGAGCTGTGGATGCTGGAAATCAATAACAAAAATAGAAACAGAAATTACTGGATAAGCTCAGCAGGTCTGGCAACATCTGTGGACAGAAAGCAGAGTTAATGTTTTACCTACTTTAGTGACCCTACTTCAGAATTGATTGAAGCTGGGAAATGGTTGGTATATATGCTGAACCTAGGGGTGGAGGGAGGGGGCAGGAGTAAACGACCACTGTCATGGGACTGAAATTGCTAAATTCCCTGCAAGCCGACCTGCAATCTCCAGTCACTGGTCAAGAGTCCTTGGCCAATTCTAATGCAGTTAGCACAGATGAAATAGGAACAGAGTTAGGGACTCAGGAACAAGCGTTGACCATTCAGCCCATCAAGCCTGTCCTGCTGTTCAATACAATCAGGGCTGATCAAACACTTCAATGTTTTTTTACCCACCCCATTCCCATAACACTGTACAGCACTGGTAATCGGAAATCTATCAACCTCAACTTCTACCTAATCTCTGAGCCTGCACAGCCCTCTGTGGTAGATCATTCCAAGGGTTCGTAACCTGCTGAGGAAATCTCAAACTTAAGTGGCATGCCCCTGATTTTTAAAATGTACTCCCTGGTTCTAGACTCCCCAACTGTGTGGCCCCATCAACCACCTTCTGCCATTTCAATACAATCATGGCTGATCTCAACTTCAAGTCCACTTTCCTGCTTCCTCCCCATGTCCCTTTAGTCCCTGAACGTCCAAAGATTTGTTTGTCCTAACCTTAAATATAGTCAAAGATGGAGCAACATAACCACCGATACCAGCATTTCATAACCCTTTAAGTGAAGCAATTCTTCTTGCATCTCAGTCCTAAATGATTCTAAACTCCTCTTATCCTTGGACTGTGCCTCCATGTTTTAGATTCCCCAACCAGTGGAAATAATCTCTCAGAGACTAACGCTTTAGCCCCTTGGGAATCTTGAATCCTTCAAGGAGATTGCCTCTCATTAATCCCAGAGAATACTGGCCCAATTTGCTCAGTCTCTCATCATAGGACAGCCTCCTTCTCCAATTGCAAGTATATCCTTCCTTTAAAACAAGGATAGAAACTGTGCTCTGTATTCCATACGTCCTCATACAAAAGCCCCGTGTAACTATAGCAAGTGCACCAATTGTTAATGAATAGTAAAACTCTACCTATTATATATCAGGGGTCAACTGCGATAGAACCCATGGCATCTGCCCTTCCCCGCTGAGAATATTCAAATGTTGTTAAGTCACTGTCTGATTTCCATCCGCTCCCCCCTCCCTCACTGTCCAGCTCAATCTTGTCCTTTTATCTGGAATGATCAGCAAGTGTAAATGGTGTGAGCATGGATCTCCTGCTTTCCACTTCACCCACACTTCTCTCATGCTTACATTCCCCCCTCCAACCATGGGGAAAAGAGAGCAAGAGAGAGAGAGCAACAAGACAGACTGATAAAGATGCATTGTCATTTGACCTGACAGACACAGCACCCCCCACCCCGAAACACACACTCAGATATTGCCACTGCCTGTACAGGAGTCTGGGTTAGAGTTGGGATCAGCATGTGCTGGGTAAGAGAGGATTGCAGCCATTTCACACGTAAAAGAATGATTTATGTGTCTATTGACTGGCGGGTGAGGACACACATGCTATAGAGTCCCAGGTGAAGCGGTTTTGGGGAATGATGGTGGCATACTGGTCATACCATTGGGCTGGTGATTCAGAGGTCCAGGTTAATGCTCTGCAGATATGACTTCAAATCTAACCTCATTGGTTGGTGGAATTCAAGTCAAATTAATACTGGTAACTAACCAAAAGGATCTGAAATGCAACCTCTTCTCAGTAATTATTGTCAATCATCAAAACATCATTAAAAACCAAACTGGTTCACTAATAAGCCTTGTGGGAAGGAAATCAGCCATCCTTGTCTGGTCTGACTTGTAAGTCCAAGGTCATATCTGCGTAGCTGACTCTGAACTGCTTGCAACAGCATCTGGGCATGGATGACAAGTGCTGGACATGTTAGTGGAGCATACGCCTCATTAAAGAATAAAAGACATCTTTGGGGCAGTCTATAGAAGAAAGCGGGGTGGAGGTGAGAAAGCACACTGGGATGTCTGGCAGCCTGGGGTCACTGAGAAGGAACAGGGAGGAGTCTGGCTTCAGATTGGCAGAGCCTATGCTGCAGAGTTTGCCTCTTCGCTGTCTCCTTAATTCATTCACAAAATGTGGAGAACACCTGCAAGATGAGCATTTATTGGCCAGAGGGTAGTTTTGTTTCAGATGTAGGTCAGACCAAGTGAGGATGACCGATGTCCTCACTAGACAGCATTAAAGAACCAGATTGTTTTTAGAAAAACAACAAGGATCCCTGATAGGTTTGTTTTTCCCAACCACTGAATTCCACTCAAATTTCAACATGTACCTGTTGTGGGAATTGAACCCACATTCTTCAAATATTAGCCTCGGGCTTTGCATTACTAGCCCAGCAATATTATTACCATGCCAATAGCTACTGCAGGTTGTCGGCGAACAAATCAGCACCTCCTCTGCCCCATCTGAAATGATACAGCAACACTCACGCTAACTTGCACCACAGTACCGATGAAAACACATCTTTGGACACTTATTGGCAGCAAAAACATTTCAAAGTTGCTTTCCTTGAGTGTTGGGATCCTGGCCCTTTGGTTAATGCTAGTTGCAGGATCAATGTTTGAGAGTGACTTGCAAATTAGACCTATTTGGACCAAACTTGGAAAATGGGAGTCATGTCATAAAGTCATACATGGTTACAGCATGGAAACAGGCCCTTTAGCCCAACTTGTCCATGCTGCCCAGTTTTCACAATAAATCTAGTCTCATTTGCCTGCGTTTGGTCCATATCCCTCTATACCTATTCTATCCATGTACCTGTCTAAATGCTTCTTAAATGACAAAATTATACTCTCCTCCACCACTAGCTCTGGCAGCCCATTCCAGACAATCACCATCCGCTGTGTTAAAAAATTGCCCCTCTTGACCCTTTTGTACCTCTACCCTCTCATCCAAAACTTATTCCCTCTAGTTTTAGACTCCCCTACCATGGGGAAAAGCTGTTGGCTATCTATGTTATCTATGCCTCTCATGATTTTATAGACCTCTTTAAGGTAACCCTCGGTCTCCTATGCTCCAGGGGAAACGCCGCAGCTTGTCCAGGTTCTCCCTATAACTCAAACCTTCCAGTCCAGGTAGCATCCTAGAAAATCTTTTCTGTACTCTTTCTATTTTAATAATAGCCTTCTTATAGTAGGGTGACCAGAACAGCACGCAGCACTCCAAACATGGCCTTACCAATGTCTTGTACAGATGCAACAAGATGTCCCAACTCCTATACTCGATGCTCTGACCGATGAAAGCAAGCATGGCAAAAGCCTTCTTCACCACCACTGTCTACCTGTGACTCCATTTTCAAGGAGCTATAAACCTGTACCCCTAGATCTCCCCAAGTCCCTACTGCTGCCTATGTAAGTTCTGCCCTGGTATGATCTACCAAAACGCAACACCTTGCATTTATCCAATTTAAGTTCCATATGCTATTCCTCAGTCCACTGGCCCAGTTGATCAAGATATCACGGTATTCCTTGATAACCTTCTTCACTGTCCACTAAACCACCAATGTTGGTGTCATCTGCAAACTTACTAATCATACCTCCTAAATTCTAATCCAAATCATTTATACAAATGACAAATAGCAGCAGACACAACTCTGATCCCTATGGTACACCGCTAGTCACAGGCCTCCAGCTTAAGAAGCAACTGGCCCGAAACGTCAAACTTTCCTGCTCCTATGATGCTGCTTGGCCTGCTGTGTTCATCCAGCTCCACACCTTGTTATCTCAGATTCTCCAGCATCTGCAGTTCCTATTATCTCTATACCACCACCCTCAGTCTTCTATCTTCAGACCAATTTTGTATCCAATTGGCCAGCTCTCCCTGGATCCTATGAGACTTAACCTTACTCAACAACCCATCATGCAGTACCTTGTCAAAGGACTTGCTAAAGTCCATGTAGACAATTTCTACTGCATTTCCTTCATCTACATCCTTGGTCACCCTTTCAAAAAACTCAAATCCACGAGACATGATTTCCAATGCAGAAAGCCATGCTGACTATCCCAATTGAGTGCTTGCCTTTCCATATGCCTGTAGATCCTGTCTCTCAGAATCTCCTCCATCAACTTACCCACCACAGACATTCGGGTCATGGATCTGTAGTTCCCAGGCATTTCCCTGCAGCCTTTCTTAAACAGTGGGACAACACTAGCCACCGTCCAGTCATCGGGGACTTCACATGTGGCTGTCAATGATACAAATATCTCCGCTAGGGGCCCTGTAATTTCCTCCCTAGCCTTCTACAAAGTCTGGGACACTCTTCGTCAGGTCCCAGGGATTTATCTACCTTAATGCATTTTAAGACTTCCAGCACCTTCCACTCTCTAAAGTGGACTCTCTTCAAGACATCACTATTTATTTCCCCAAGTTCCTTAGTTTCCATGTCTTTCTCGACAGTAAGTATTGACAGAAATATTCATTTAGGATCTCACCCACCTCTTGTGGTTCTGCACATAGATGACCTTGTTGATATTTAAGAGTCTCTATTCTTTCCCTAGTTACTCTTCAGCCCCTCATGCACTTACAGAATCCCTTTGGATTCTCCTTCCCTTTATTGTCAAAGCCATCTCGTGTCCCCTTTTAGCCCTCCTGATTTCTCTCTTAAGTGTACGCTGACACCCTCTATACTCCTCAAGGAATTCATTTGATCCCAGCTGCCTTTATACGTCATAGGCCTCCTTCTTTCCCCTGACCAGGGCCTCAATAACTCTCATTTTCTAGGGCTCCCTACTCCTGCCAGCTTACCCTTCACTCTAACAGGAACATGCTGATACTGAACACTCATTAACTCACTTTTGAAAGCCTCCCATTTACCAGACATCCCCTTGCCTGCAAACAGCCTCTTCTGGCTGGTCATCCAGCTGGTCTTTGTGGCATTCAGCTACATCTGGCTCTTGCAGAGGGCACCGTTCTTGTCAAGATGTTACACCGCACAATCCATGTCAGATACAAATGGCATCAGCAAGTGCACATCAATAGCTGAGCACCACCTCCAGCGAAGCTACCAATATGAATTACGCGATAACACAGTGTGGAGCTGGAGGAACACAGCAGGCCGGGCAGCATCAGAGGAACAGGAAAGTTGACATTTCAGGTCGGGACTCTTCTTCAGGTTCAAGAAGGTTCCTGACCTGAAACGTCAACTTTCCTGCTCCTCTGATGTTGCCTGGCCTGCTGTGTTCCTCCAGCTCCACACTATGTTATCTCAGACTCCAGTATCTGCAGTTCTTACTATCTCAATATGAATTCCCCGCTGTGTACTTCCAGCAAATTTTCTTAAAGCACTTTTGTTTCCTGCTCATGAAAACGTTCGCTGCCAAGTGCCTGTCAAGAATCTTGCAGAGGGAAGATGAAACCTCTAGGAATGTTCAAGCAACGTTGGCAACCCTTCCTCCCAGGCATTCCCTCTCGCTTGCCAGCCTGAAAAATGCCAAGGCTGGAGAACTGTGAAAGTCCTTGTTGTGAGTGACTCTTCATCGATGAATCTGAACACTCAGGTGGACCTTTCCACAGCATAATTTATCTCCATTTCATGCTCTGGCTTGTAAAACACTTCCTCCTCTGCCATGTCAAGTTGCCAAAGTTTCACAAAGTTTTCACTTTCCTTGGTGGTTTGGCAAACAGTTCTAGCAGGAAATGATTTTTCCGGCGTAAGTTGAAGTGAGTGTTTTATACGTTGTAATCAAACAATTGCTTTTGTGGATTCACAGGGCTCAGTTTTACGAAGGACCAGAAATCCAGTCTCATTGAAATGGTGAGATAACAAGGTATAGAGCTGGATGAACACAGCAGGCCAAACAGCATCAGAGGAGCAGGAAAGCTTGACATTTCGGGCCTAGACCCTTCTTCAGAAACTATCCTACTATTATTGAAATGGTTATGCTGCCACAAGGTTAGAGGAGTAAAATCAAACAAGGGCTTTCCAGGGACAAAATAGGTGCAAACAACAGTCCAGTTTCAAGTCATAGAGTCATGCAGCATGGAAACATGCCCTTCAGCCCAACCTGTCTATGCCAACCAAGATTCCTGAACTCAGCTAGATCCATTTGCCTGCATTACCCATGTACCTGGCTAAATGTCTTTTAGATGGTGTAATCGTACCCAACTCTACCACTTTCTCTGGTCGCTCTGTTATAGGAAGGATATTAAGGTAGAGAAGGTTCAGCAAACAGTTACCAAGATGCTGCTGGAAATGGAGGGTTTGAGTTATGAGGAGATGCTGAATAGGCTAGGGTATTTTTCACTGGAGCATAGGAGGTTGGGGGATGACCCTAAAGAGGTTTATAAAATCATGAGGGGTATAGATAAGGTGAATGCTGGGTATCTTTTCCCTCTGGTGGGGAGTCCAAACTAAGGGGCATATTTTTAAGATGAGAGGAGAAAGATTTAAAAAAAAGACATGAGGGGCCTTTTTTTTAAGATAGTGGTTTGTGTGTGGAATGAACATTTTTTTCCCCCTTTATTCATTAATGGGATGAGGGTGTTGCTGGCTAGGTAGCATTTATTGTCCATCCCTAATTGCCTAGAGTCAACCATATTGCTGTGGGGTCTGGAGTTATATGTAGGCCAGACCAGGTAAGGATAGCAGTTACCTTCCCTAAAGGACATTAGTGAAACAGATTGGTTTTTCCCCCTAACAACTGATTCATGGTCATCATAATATTCTTAATTCCATCATCTACCATGGTGGGATTTGAACCTGGGTCCCCAGAATGTCATCTGGATTAACAGCTCAGTGATAATACCACTAGGCCATTGCCTCCCTCCCAGAAGAAGTGGTTGATGTGGTTCCAGTTACAATGTTTAAAATACATTTGAATAATTACAAATGGGCCAAGTGCAAGCAGGTGAGACTAGTTTAGTTTGAGATTGTGGTCAGCATGGATTGGTTGGCTGAAGGGTCTGTTTCTGTACTGTATGTCTCTATGACTCTGGTACCACATTCCATACATGCACCAAATTTATAGGGCCTGTCTTTCAGTTCACATTCCAGCTTACAACAGGCTGGCAATTGACCAATAAGAAACTATTTGCTCATTGAAGGATCTATGTCAGAAATTGGTTTGCCTCGAGCAGGCATTAGGCCTTGCTGAATTTGGGAATACTGGATTTTCACACAGCTGAATCTATGAGATGAGGATCCTGCAAATGGCCATTGGAAGACACCAGACAAAGGGGAAATATTTAAAATAAAGTTTATTTCTATGGAGAGCCATGGTGGGCAGGAGTGATTTTATCTCTATGACCATGAACTCATGCCCCACGTCAATTGTAAAAATGTAGCTGACAGCAGTAAAAGTAAAATACAGACCATTTGGCCAAAACATTCAATTCTAATACAGGCCTTATTCCAGTCTTTTTCATCTAACTCCATTTATTCCTTTACCCTTCATTTTTAATCTTGCTTCTTCTTAAAGTTTGTTTTAAATTAATTCAAAGGATGTGGCTGTCATTTGTTGCGCTAACATTTCTTGCCCAGCCCTTATTGTCTAAAGGGGAGTTAAGAGTCAACCACATTGCTGTGGATCTGGGTGGCCAGGTCAGGTGAGGATGGCAGACTTCCTTCCCTAAAGGACATTAGTGAACCAGATGGCCTTTCTCCTTGACAATCAGCAACAATTTCATGGTCACCATTAGACCCTCAATTCCAGATTTTTATTGGATTCAAATTCCAAAATCTGCCACAGCAGGATTTGAATCACAGTTACCCAAAATACCACCTGGGTCTCTGGATTAATAGCCTAGCAGCAAGACAACTGGTCCATCAACTTCTCTCACAATGTAGCTATGCTATTGACCTTAACTACCCAATACAATAGTCAGTTTTGAATTTTATGTTTATTTTTCATTGGTGTGGGTGTCCCTCGCCGGGTCATCTCATCTTGTATTGGTAGTGTTGAGCCATTCTCTTGAACCATTACAATCCAACAGATGCGGGAACACTTGAAGGAGCTGGGTGAGTTGCTGCAGTGTATCTTCTGCAAAACACTGCTGCCACTGTGCATTAATGATGAAAGGAGTGAATGTCGAAGGTGATGGATGGGGTACCAATCTAGTGGAATGCTTGATCTTGCATCCTGTTGAACATTTTGAGTGTCGTTGGAGTTGCACCTCTCCAAGCAAGTGGAATCTATTCCATCACACTCCTGCCCTGTGTGTTTTCAGTGGTGGAAAGGCTTTGGGAAGTCAGGAAGTGAGTTACTCACAGCAGATTTGCATGATTATGATGTGCTTTTACAACAACTGCATTTATATGGCTGCTTTGTTCAGTTTCTTATCATTGGTAACTCCCAGGGTGTTGATAGTAGGAATTCCATGACAGTAATGTCTTTGAATGTCGAGAGAAGATGGTCAGATTCTCTTTTGTTGGAGATAGTTATTACCTGGCAGTTATGTATAGCAATTGTTATTTGCCACTTCTCAGCCCAAGCCTGAATATTGTCCAGTTCTTGCTGCATATGCAGTTTGCTTCAATATCTGAGGAGTCACGAATGGTGCTAAACATTGTTTAATGTAAGCTGCTTCTGCTGTTTGATACTCTCTTGTATTCACTTGTGGGACATGGGCATCGCTGGCTGGCCAGCATTAACTGCCCATCCCTAGTTGCCCTTGAGTGGGTGGTGGTGAGCTGTTTTCTTGAACTGCTTCAGTCCATGTGCTTTAGGTGGACCCACAATGCCATTAGGGAGGGAGCTCCAGGATTTTGACCCAGTGACAGTGGAAGAACGGTAATATATGTCCAACGCAGGGTGGTGAGAGGCTTGGAGTGGAACTTACAGGTGGTAGTGTTCCCATGTATTTGCTGCCCTTATTCTTCTAGATGGAAGTAGTTGTGGGTTTGGAAGATGCTGTCTGAGGATCTTTGGCGAATTTCTGCAGAGCATCTTGTAGATAGTACACACTGCTGCGACTGAGCAAGTGGTCCTGCGTTGTTGCTTCTGATCATAACACGACAAGACATAGTTGCAGTAGCAGACCATTCAGCCTATCAAGTTTGCTCTGCTGATCTGATAATCCTCAACTCCACTTTCCTACCTTTTCCCCATAACTCTTGATTCCTTTACCAATTAAAAATCTGTGTACCTCAGCTTTGATTATACTGAATGACCCAGCCTCGATGCCTCTTTGCGGTGAAGAATTCCACAGATACATAACCCTCTGAGAGAAGAAATTCCTCCACATCTCTTTCTTAATCTTGCAAGCCCTTATTTGGAGATTGTGCCTTCTGGTCCTAAGCTCTGCCACAAGGAAAAACAGCCTTGGTCAGAGCATCGAGTGTAGGAGTTGGCAGGCCTTGTTGTGGCTGTACATGACATTGGTTAGACCACAATTGGAATACCGCGTGTAGTTCTGGTATCCCTACTACAGGAAGGATGTTGTGAAACTTGGGAGAGTTCAGAAAAGATTTACTTTTTTACAAGGATGTTGATAGGGTTGGAGGGTTTGAGCTATAGGGTAAGGTTGAATAGGTTGGGGCTACTTTCTCTGGAGCGTTGGAGACTGAGAGGTGACTTTTATAGAGGTTTATAAAATTATGAGGGGCATGGATAGGGTGAATAGCCAAAGTCTTTTCCCCAGGGTAGGGGAGTCCAAAACTAAATGGTGTAGGTTTCAGGTGAGAGGGAAAAGATTTAAAAGGGACCTAAGGGGCAACTTTTTGAGACAGAGGGTGCCGTGTGTATATAATGTATTGCCAGAAGAAGTGGTGGAGACTGGTAAAATTGCAACATTTAAAAAGGCATCTGGATGGGTGCATGAATAGAAAGGGTTTACAGGGATACGGGCCAAATGCTGGCAAGTGGGACTAGATTCATTTAGGATATCTGGTCAGCATGGACAAGTTGGACCGAAGGATCCGTTTCCGAACTGTACGCTTTTATGACTCTATAACCTTTCTGCATCTACCACATCAAGCCTCCTAAGAATCTTTAAGTGTTTCAATAAGGTCGCTTCTCATTCTTATAAACACATATACAGGCCCAATCTACTTAACCTATCCTTCATATGAAAATCCCTCCATATCCACTAACAGTCTGGACTGCCTCCAATGCCAATATATCCTTCCTAAGTAAGGGGCCCAAAACTGTTCATAGCATTCCAGCTGTGGTCTGACGAATGCCTTGTATAGTTTATGTGAAACCTCCCCTCTCCATTCCCTTTGAAATAAAGGCCAACATTCCATTTGCCTTTCCTTTGCCTGTTGAATTTGTAGGCTAGCCTTTTGTGATTTATTCACAAGGGCTCCCAGATCCCTCTGTTCTGCAGCTTACTGTAGTCTTTCTTCACTTCAATAGCATTCAGTTCTGCTATTCCTCCTGCCAAACTGTATGATCTCACAGTTTCCCACATTACATGCTATCTGCCAAGTTTCTGCCCACTCACTTAATCTATCTATATCCTTCTGTAGACTCCTCGTGTCATCCTCTCCACTTGCCTTCCCACCTATTTTTGTATCATCCGCAAACTTGGCGATAGTACATTCACTTCCCTCATTCAGGTCATAATATATATTGTAAATAATTGCAGCCGCAGCACTGATCCCTGCAGCACTCTACTAGTTACAGGTTGCCATCCTGAAAATGACCTCCTTATCCTAACTCTTTGTCTTTAATTAGTTAGCCAATCCTCTATCTAATGTACTAACAGGGACTCTAATCTTATTAAGTAGCCTTATGCATGCTACCATATTGAACAGCTTTTTCAAAATCCACATATATATTATTGCTTCTCCTTTACCTATTCTGCTGGAGGTGCTGGTGTTGGACTGGGGTGGACAAGGTCAGAAGTCACACAACAACAGGTTATGGTCCAACAGGTTTATTTGAAATCACCAGCTTTCGGAGCACAGTCCCTTTGTCAGGTGAAGTCCTCTCTGAAAGCTGGTGATTTCAAATAAACCTGTCGGACTATAACCTGGTGTTGTGTGATTTCTGACCTCCTCAAAATATTCTAACAAATTCGTCAGGCATGATTTCCCCTTCATGAAGTTAGGCTGACGCTATCTGACTATTTCTGAAGAAGGGTCCTGACCCGAAACGTCAGCTTTCCTGCTCCTCTGATGCTGCCTGGCCTGCTGTGTTCCTCCAGCTCCACACTGTGTTATCTCTGACTCCAGCATCAGCATTACTGTCTCTTACACCTTTCTAGATGTTCTGCATCCTTTGCAACAGACTCTTAACGTATCCTCAATGAGATTAAGCTACATGGCCTATAGTTACCTGCATTTTGCCTCCCTCCCTTCTTGGATAGTAGTGTTACACTGGCAATTTTCCAAACATCTCAGACTTCTCCAGAATCTAAGAATTCTTTAAGGTTGTTACCAGTGCATTCATTATCTCCATAACAACTTCCTTTAGTATCCTAGGATACATCCTATCAGATCAGCAGAGCTGATGTCCTTTATTTTCATTAGCAGTTTTTCTTCAGTGATAACTACCGCATTTATTTCCTTCTTCCCTGCCGTACTTTCTCCCAATAACTATTCAGTAAAATTTTGCGAGTCTCCTGCAGTGAAGATTAATGCAATGTATTTATTTGACTCCGCCAATTCCTGGTTCCTCATTATTATTTCCCTGCTCTCATTCTCCAAGGGGCCGATGTTCACTTTGGCCTCGCTTAATTTTTATAGATTTCAGTAAGTTCTTACTGTCCATTTTAATGCGGTTTGCTGTCAGAAAGATCTAAACACGACTCCAGAACCAACAACATTGCGGTTGACTCTCACCTGCCCTAGGAAATGGCCTAACAAGCTAATTACTTGTATTCAAGAAAGCACCTCACCACCAACTTCTTAAGGGCAATTATAGATGGAAAATGAATGTACATGTTAATATAGTTGCCCAGATCACAGAAATGGAATGGAATTAGAGGATGGGTACAGCACAAAAGAAGGTCATTTGTCCCAATGTCTGTGCCTACTCTCTGACAGAGTAATCCCATTCCCTTCCCTTTGCCCTTTGTCAATCCAATCCCCTTTTGAAAACCACAGTGGAATTTGGCTCTCTCATGTTCTAAGGCTGTGCTTTCCAGGTCCAAATTTCTTGCTACATGAAAAAAAAGTTCCCTTGTGTTACTGTCACAACTTGTTAAAGATATGAAACTTAGAAGTGGTGTACATTGTAAGCTGGACATTTGAGAACTTCATCATGGCATTGGCAAGTTGCTGGAGTAGGCAAATCAGTGGCAGATGAAGTTCAGGGAGGAGAAGTACGACGTGATACATTTTGACAGGAAGAACAGAAGACATAACGTAAAATAAAAGGTACAATTCTAAAGAGGTTGCAGGTGCAGAGGGACTGTGGTATATGTGCGTACTAGATGCTAAAGGTGGCAGGAGAGGCTGAGTGAGCACTTAATAAAACATTCAGTAACTGAGCCTTTACTAAGACAACAAACAGTACAACAGCATTATATTGATTCTTTTATCAGGCACTAATTCTGCATCATTCAGACCAGGTAAGGACATCAGATTTCCCTCCCTAAAGGTGAACCTGGTGGGTTTTATACAACACATTTATGCTGGCCACAGCTAAATCTGGTTTTCCATTGCATATTTATTTATCAAAATTAAATTCTGCCAGCTGCCATGTTGGAAATAGCCACTAAAACCCTCTGAGGTCTGAGTACTTATCCAATCCTGATCTCTTGTTCATTCCCAATGTTAACCATGCCACCATTGGTGGCCATGCCTTCACCTGTCTGGGCTCAGGCTAGGGGACCTCCCTCCCTCTCTTTCCTCCTTCAGGACAATCTTCAAAACTTACTTTTTGGACCACCTTTGGGCCCCTCTTACATTCTCTTCTTATGTGGCTCAATGTCAAGCTTGAATCAACAGGTCTCCTGTGAAGCATCTGGATGGGATAATTTGCAATAGCGAAAGGCATTATGTAAATGCAAGTTGCTGTCCACGCACATACACGGGTCATAAGCATCCTGACATGGAGAACTGAGGCACTATGGAAATGCCCACATTTTATTGGCAGTCTTTCCTTGGGTTGGAGGGCTGGTAGTGCCCCCTGCTGGTAATACGCCTTTGTAATTTGTAAAATATTTCTGAATTTCCCCACTGAAATGTCTCTGTGGTGCATCTCACAGTCAATTCAAAGTAGAATTCTTTCAACTGAGGGTTCTTAGAGCTGCAGGAGTGACAAGCAATAAAATATTGATTGACAATATTAGACTCAGACCCAAATCACAAGTGCAGGTGTAGAATTCTTTGTCATTCCCAGTGAATAGGATATCCCTAAGCACATTGGAGTCTTTCAAATTAAATCAGTTAAATGAGTTGATTGGAAATCAAGTCCAAGTTCTGATGAACTGACATTTGATCCAAACATGAACTAGTGAGACCAGTGACTAATCCTTCGTTCCCCGTTGCATAATAATTCTAATAAAACAGAGCATTTCAATCAAAGGTTCCCACTTCACACCAAATAGAACAACCTATGGTCCAGTGAAAGCAGTAACTCAGGAGGTAGTGTCCTCACCCCTGAGGCAGAAGGGTCTGGTTTTGATTTCTACCGCAGGACATGAATATATTGAACAGAAAACTCAAGGCTGATGTTGCCTGCACTGTACTGAGGGAGTGCTGCCCTGGTGTTTGGATGAGATGTTATACTCGGTCCCACCTACCAAGAGACGTAAGTTGAAGATTCTGTGACAATCTAAGGGAGTTCTCTTCAGTCTCCTGCTGAATGCATATCCCTCAACCAATAGATAACATGGTCATTATCGCTTGCTGCTTGTTGGATCTAACTGGACAAAATTTCTTGCCGAATTTCCTGCAATATAACAGTTCAAAATTATATCATTGGCTGTTCAGTGCTTTCAGACATCAGGTGGTAAGAATGGTACATTTCATTGAGGCATTCAAGAAGGCATCAGGTGATGAGTTAGAAAGATACAGTGTACATGGGAATGGTGAGAAGGTGGGAGAATGGCACTAACTCATAATGTTCACTTTAAGAGCTGGTGCAGACATGGTCGGCTGAATGACCTCCGATTGCAATATTCCCAAGTTTTCTGATGACCCAAAACTAGCTGGGATCATGAGGTGTGAGGAAAATGCGTGGAGACTTCATAGTGATCGGGTCAAGTTGAATGTGTGGGCAAATTCAAGGCAGATACAGATCAACGTGGCTAATTGTGAAGTTATACACTTCAGTGTGAAAAACAAAAAGTCAGTGTATTAGTTAAGTGGTGATTTATTGGAAAATGTCAATGTACAAAGGAATCTGGGCGTCTCTTACACCAGTTAATGAAAGTAGACATGCAGGTGCAGTACACAGTCAGGAAGGCAAATGGTATTTTGACTCTTATTGCAAAAGGATTTGAGTTTAGAAGTAGGGATGTCCTGCTGTAGTGGTACAGGGCCTTAATGAGACCAAACCTGAATTATTGCATGCTGATTTGGTCTCCTAACTTATAGGATATACTTGCCATAGACAAAGTGCAAAGGGCATTCACTAGGTTGATACAGGAATGACAGGACTGTCATATAAGTACAGATTTAGTTTGACTGGGCCTTTATTCACCAAAGTGCAGAAAAATCAGACAGGATCTAATTGAGATGTATAAAGCATGACTGGACGGACTAGATGCAGGGACGGTGCTTCCCCTGGTTGGGGAGTCTCAAACCCGGGAACACAGTCTCAGTATACAGGGTAGGCCCCTTGGGGCTGAGATGAGGAAATATTTCTTCACTCAGAGAGTGGTCAACCTGTGGAATTCACTACCACAGAAGACTGTGGAGGCCAAGTCACTGAATATATTCAAGAAAGACGTTAAGGGGTACAGAGAGAAAATGGGAGTATGGTATTTAGAGGATCAGCCATGATCATGTTGAATGTTGGAGCAGGCTTAACGGGCAGAACCTGATGCTCCAGCACCTAGTTTCTATGTTTCTGCACTGTAAAACATAAAACATAGAACAGTACAGCACAGTGCAGGCCTTTCGGCCCACGATGTTGTGCTGACCTATTACCCTGCATACCCTACATCTTACTATCATCCATGTGCCTATTCAAGGGCCGCTTAAATGTCCCTAATGTATCTGACTCCACTACCACTGCCAGCAGCACATTCCACACGCCCACCACACTCTGTGTGAAGAACCTATCTCTGACATTTCCCCTACATCTTCCTCCAATCACCTTAAAATTATGCCCCTCCTAATAGCCATTTCTGCCCTGGGAAAAAGTCTTTGGCTATCCGCTCTATCTATGCCTCTCATCATCTTGTACACCTCTATCAAGTCACCTCTCATCATTCTTCACTCCAATGAAAAAAGCCCTAGCTCCCTCAACCTTTCCTCATAAAGCCTGCCCTCCAGTCCAGGCAGCATCCTGGTAAATCTCCTCTGCACCCTCTCTAAAGCTTCCACATCCTTCCTTCAATGAGGCGACCAGAACCGAACACGATATTCCAAGTGTGGTCTAACCAAGGTTTTATAGAGCTGCAGCATAACCTCGCGGCTCTTAAACTCAGTTCCCCTGCCCTCACATCTGTGATTCATATCATTCAGGTGCGATATGAATGCGAGTCTTTTTTTCTTACTTTCTTTAAAGATCAGGCACTATAATTGGGAGGACATGACTCATGGTGTCCCAAAAGGAACTGTAATTATTTGTCGCGTTTTATTAATGACACAGATGATGGTGTAGAAAACCACACATCCAAGTCAGTGACACTAAGATAGCAAGCATTGCCAAGCAATGCCAATCAATATAATAAAGTGACAAGAGATTAAATGATTGGGTAAAACTGTGACAAATTGATGGCAACTGTAAGGCAAATGTGATCTAAAAAAGGATAAATTTCTTATCAAATGGTGAAATGTTGAAACAATGAAGGACCATAGAGACTTGTGGAGAGTTTAGCAAAGAGGAAAAAGGAAGCATACATAAGGTCTAGGCAACTGAAAAAGGACGAACCTTTGGAAGAATATCGGGAAAGTAGGACCAATCTGAAATGAGGAATTAAGAGAGCTAAAAGAGGTCATGAAATATCTTTAGCAAACAGGGTTAAGGAAAATCCCAAAGCCTTTTATTTATACATAAGGAGCAAGAGGGTAACTAGAGAAAGGGTTGGCCCACTCAAGGACAAAGGAGGGAAATTATGTGAGGAGTCAGAGAAAATGAGTGAGATTCTTAATGAGTACTTTGCGTCGGTATTCACTGAGGAGAGGGACATGACAGATGTTGAGGTTAGGATTGGATGTTTGATTACTCTAGGTCAAGTCAGCATAAGGAGGGGGGAGGTGTTGGGTATTCTAAAAGGCATTAGGGTGGACAAGTCCTCAGGTCCAGATGGGATCTATCCCAGGTTATTGAGGGAAACGAGAGAGGAAATAGCTGGGGCCTAAACAGATATCTTTGCAGCATCTTTGAGCATGGGTGAGGTCCCGGAGGACTGGAGAATTGCTAATATTGTCCCCTTGTCTAAGAAGGGTAGCAGGGATAATCCAGGTAAGATAAGACCGGTGAGCCTGACGTCAGTGGTGGGGAAGCTGCTGGAGAAGATACTGAGGGATAAGATCTATTTACATTTGGACAAAAATGGGCTTATTAGTGATAGGAAGCATGGTTTTGTGCAGGGAAGGTCATGTCTTACCAACTTGATAGAATTCTTTGAGGAAGTGAATAAGTCAATAGATGAGGGAAGGGCTGTGGATGTCATATACATGGACTTCAGTAAGGTGTTTGATAAGGGTCCCCATGGTAGGCTGATGGAGAAAGTGAAGTCGTGTGGGGTCCAGGGTGTACTAGCTAGATGGATAGAGAACCGGCTGAGCAACAGGAGACAACGAGTTTTAGTGGAAGCGAGTTTCTCAAAATGGAGAACTGTGACCAGTGGTGTTCCACAGGGATCCGTGTTGGGACCACTGTTGTTTGTGACATACATAAATGATCTGGAGGAAGGTGTAGATGGTCTGATTAGCAAGTTTGCAGATGACACTAAGATTGGTGGAGGAGCAGATAGTGAAGGGGACTGTTGGAGAATGCAGCAGAATAGAGATAGTTTGGAGAGTTGGGCGGAGAAATGGCAGATGGAGTTCACTCCAGGCAAATGCGAGGTGATGCAGTTTGGAAGATCCAATTCAAGAGCAATCTATATGGTAAATGGAAAAGCCCTGGGGAAAATTGATGCATCTGGGTGTTCAGGTCCATTGTACCCTGAAGGTGGCAACGCAGGTGGATAGAGTGGCCAAGAAGGCATATGGCATGCTTTCATTCATCGGACGAGGTATTGAGTACAAGAGTTGGCAGGTCATGTCACAGCTGTTTAGGACTTTGATTCGACCACATTTGGAAGACTGCGTACAGTTCTGGTCGCCACGTTACCAAAAGGATGTGGATGCTTTGGAGAGGGTGCAGAGGAGGTTCAGCAGGATGTTGCCTGGTATGGAGGGTGCTAGCCATGAAGACAGGTTGAGTCGATTTTAGGATTATTTACATTAGAAAGACAGAGGTTGAGGGGGGACCTGATTGAGGTCTACAAAATCATGAGAGGTATAGACAGGGTGGATAGCAAGAAGCTTTTTCCCAGAGTGGGGGACTCAATTACTAGGGGTCACGATTTCAAGGTGGGAGGGGAAAAGTTTAAGGGAGATATGCATGGAAAGGTCTTTATGCAGAGGGTGGTGGGTGCCTGGAACGCGTTGCCAGCGGAGGTGGTAGAGGCGGGCACAATGGCATCATTTAAGATGTATCTAGACAGATACATGAATGGGCAGGGAGCAGAGGGATACAGATCCTTGGAAAATAGGCAACAGGTTTAGATAGAGGATCTGAATCAGCACAGGCTTGGAGGGCTGAAGGGCCTGTTCCTGTGCTGTAATTTTCTTTGTTCTTTGTTCTTTAGGTAGACAGATCATTGAAGCCTCACAGAAAATAAACAAAATGGTTAATGGAGTAGTGGTTTCTCTATTTAGAGGGCTAGAAGACTATGTGTCATGTAACAACTACACAAAGCCCTCGTTAGACCACACTTGGAGTCTCTGGGATCAGTTTTGCACATCACACTTTCAGAAGGAGTTATTGGTTTCGGAGGGAGTGCAGAGTCTGTTTACCAGAGTGGTAGCTGAACTCCAAAGGTTAAATTACACAAATTAGCATTGTTGTCCCTGGAATTTATAAGATTAAGGAACGATTCAATTAAACTTTTCAAGATGTTAAGGCCCTTGTCTTAGAATATGGGTTCAGGACAGAATGGTCTGGAATAAGACAAGGTCAAGAACTGTCTTCAATCTTCTTTAGAATCCCGTTTATTACATATTAATATAAACCTTTACGATACGTAGTAATCTGACTTATTCACCCCATGCTCTGCTCTTACTGTTACAATAATGAAAGACCATTCTCTACATGTATGTGTCTTTTCACTCTAACAACGCCGCCCCCTGGGCTATTTAAATCCAGTGGGGAGCAGCCTTGTGACATTATTGCATGTTTGCTCCAGGGTCTGAAAGCCCTAAAAATAGATAACAAATTATTGTTGAAAATTGCCCAGACTAGGACTGTGAAGTATTGTCTACAAATTAGACCTCTCAGCAGTACAATTATGAAACACCTCATCAGAGGAAGACATTTTGAATGTTCTTCAGCAACTGGGAGTTTAGTCGCTGTTCTGCCATGATCTCATAAATTAGCAGAATTGGCTTGACTGGTTAAGTGGCATGTGTTTATGTGTTCACGTCCCAATCCTGAAAGCTGAGCACCAAAACCTGGACTAATGTCACAGTGGAAGCTCTGCACTTGACTGATTTTCAAATGTAACATTTAACCAAGGCCTCATTTATCAATTTAAGCAGGGAGGTGATGGTGAAATGGTAATGTCAGTGGACTAGTAATCAAAAACCTCAGGCTAATGTTTGGGGAAGGTGGGTTCAAATCCTGCAATGGCAGGGGCTGGAATTTTAATTGAATAAAATCTGGAAAATTAAAATAGTCTAATGACAATGAAGGAACTTTTGTTTGTGGTAAGTATCTATCTTCCCCTTTAGGGAAGAAAATAAGACCATAAGACATAGGAGCATAAATTAGGCCATTCAGCCCATGAAGTCTGCTCTGTCATTCAATCATGGCTGATAAGTTCCTCAACCCCATTCTCCTGCTTTCTCCCCATAACCCTTGATCCCCTTGACAATCAAGAACCTATCTATATGAGTCTTAAATGTACTCAATGACCTGGCCTCCACAGCCTTCTATGGCACTGAATTCCATAGATTCACCACTCTCTGGCTGAAGAAGTTTCTCCTTATCTCCATTCTAAAAGGTTTTCCCCTTACTCTAAGGCTGTTCCCTTGGATCCTAGACTCTCCTACAAATGGAAGCATCTTCCCAACATCCACTCTGTCCAGGCCATTCAGTATTCTGTAAGTTTCAATTAGATCCCTCCTCATCCTTCTAAACTCCAATGAGTACAGTCCCAGAGTCCACAAACGTTACTCATATGTTAAGGCTTTCCATTCCTGAGACCATTCTCATGAACCTCCTCTGAACCCGCTCCAGGGCCAATACATCCTTCCTGAGATAAGGGGCCCAAAACTGCACACAATCCTCCAAATGTGGCCTGACCAGAGCCTTATAAAGCCTCAGTAGTACATCCCTGCTTTTATATTCAAATCCTCTCAAAATAAATGTCAAAGTTGCATTTGCCTTCTTGATGACTGACTCAACCTGCAAGTTTACCTTGAGCAAATCCTGGACTAGAACTCCCACCTTTCCTTGCACTTCAGACTTTTGAATTTTCTCCCCATTTAGAAAATAGTCCATGCTTTTATTCTTCTTACCAAAGTGCATGACCTCACACTTTCCCATGTTGTACTCCATCTGCCACTTCTTTGCCAACTCTCCTAATATGTAAAACTCCTTCTGCAACCTCCCCACCTCCTCAATACTACCTGTCCCTCCACCTATCTTTGTAAAATCTGCTGTCTTTACCTGGTCTCGCCTACCTGTGACACCAGACCCACGGCAATGTGGCTGACTCTTAACCAGCCTCTTGGAAATTTAGGATGGGCAATAAATATTGACATAGTCAGTGCTGGCAATAGCCCATGAAGGGGCTAGAGATTCTGGTCTGAAGTCGTTAAGCCCAGAAGGTTGTAATGTGCCCAAGTCTGCACTGAGCTTCTTTGGAATACTGCCATAGGACAAGGATGGAGATGTAAGTGGGAAAGCAAGGTAGAGAATTAAAATGGCGAACCATGGGAAATGCAGTGTCAGGCTTGTGGGCTGAATGCAGGTTTCCTGCAAAGTGGTTGCACGATCTATATTTCATCCTCCCAGTGTAGGGAAGACTGCATTCTTACCAACTTATATAGTTATTTTTAATAAATTGAAAGAAGCATGTAGATCATGTAGACCAATGATTCACCAGGAAGTAAGATAATATTCACCCGTTTGAGTTTATAGTTTCTGATCAACCTGTTCAGGGATGTTATGACTCACAAAGTTTTGGCAAAGATCTGTAGCTCAGGTTGTAGGTGAGGTTGTTGACTTGCAAGCTGAGCTGGCTTGTTCTCATTCAGACGCTTCGTCACCATGCTAGGTGACATCATCAGTGAAACATCCAATGAAGCAATGTTATTCTACTCCGCATGGAATTTATACTGTTTAGTCCGTTATGGTGAGTACTATCATTTCCAGTTTTGAGCTGTATGGGTTTGTATGTGGGGTCCAATTCTATGTGTTTGTTGATTGCATTACGGGTGGAGAACCATGCCTCTAGGAATTCCCGTGCGTGTCTATGTTTGGCTTGGGCTGCTATGGTTACCTTGTCCCAGCTAAACTGATGGCCTTCATTGTCTGAATGCCCTGATATTAAGGAGAGTTTGTCGTGCCATTTTGCTGCTAGTTGATGTTTATGTGTCCTGATGGCTAGTTTCCTTCCTGTCTGTCCGATGTAATGTTTGTGGCAGTCATTGCATGGTATTTTGTAAACCATGTTGCTCCTGCATGTTGTGGGAATGGGGTCTTTAGTCCTTGTGAGTGTTTGTCCGAGAGTGGCTGTGGGCTTGTGGGCCCCATGATTCCTAGTGGGCTTAGGAGTCTTGTTGTCAGTTCTGATATGTCATGACGTATGGGGCAGTGTGGCCAGTGTGTTAGGTGATGAAGGGTTTAGGCCCGAAACGTCAAGTTTTCCTGCTCCTATGATGCTGCTTGACCTGCTGTGTTCATCCAGCCCCATGCTTGTTATCTTGTGTCCTCCTGTTGTTGTCTGTTTAGTAGGTATCTGCGGATGAAGTTGTGGGGATATCCGTTTATAGCGAGGATTTTGTATTGGTGCTCCTCCTCTTTCCTGCATAGTCCTGGGATGTTGCAGTGTGTCCTGTCCCGTTTAAATAGTGTCTGACGAGCGAGTCAACAACCTCATTTTATATCACACCTCTGGAGCTGGTGGGACTTTCACTTAGATCTCCTGGCCCAGAGGTAAGGACATTACAACAGCACTGCAACAGCCCTTCCCTCAAGTTTATTCTACCTTTCAATTATTGCTCCTAGGCATTGCTCACTGCAGTATCCTTGGAAATGATCTGCAGATTGTTCCTGAGGGTTGGAAAGATCAAGGATGTCTGAAGGAATGACTGAAAACAGTTAAAGCTGCCAACATCTCAAAGCTCCAAAAAAAATTCTGCCTCTTGGTAAAACCTCAGCAAACTCTGTCAAACTTTATTGAAATAACTCAGAGGTTTTTTCTGTGTATCTTGGCCAGGCTCTTATTGACTACAGTTAGGGAAAGATGAGAATTAGTCCTCTCTTTCTCGCAAACCCAACCTCAGAAGTGAAGTATTCATTGCTGTAAATAAATGAGGCCCATCCTATTTGGAACTTCCAACTGAATGAAAACTGAAATCATTCCCCCACAAACATTCCCATTGCAAATATTGAATCCAGAAGGCCTATGCAGGCTGTTTGAAATATTCTAACAGTGGTGTTTACTCAGGTGAAGAGGAATTAGTACCCAGAATTGACAAGTATCAAGCAACAACATGTCAACAGTAAGTAGACCGTGTATTAACAGGAATTAGACACCAGGATCTTTAGACTTCCCTTCATATATTTTTTTCACAGCATACATAGAGCCTTGGTTGGGCCATTCTTGAAGTAATGTCCTTTGGTTCTGGCCACTCTGTTACAGAAAAATGATTGGTACCAAAGAAAGTACAGAGAAGTGAAAATATTCAAGGTGAAGATAAGATTGTTGAGCTATAAGGGAGTCAAAGGTTATGAGGACCAGGGAGGAATGTAGAGTTGAGGCCAGGATCAAATCAGCATGATCGAGTTGGGGCAGCACAGTGGCTTTGGGATGGCTCAGCAGCTCAGTGATTAGCACTGCTGTCTCACAGTGCTAGGGACCCAGGTTCCATCCCACACTTGGGTGACTGTCTATGTGGAGTTTGCCTATTGTCTCCGTGTTTGTCTGTGTTACTCCTCTGGGTGCTCTGGTTTCCTCCCACAGACTAAAGACGCGCAGGTTGGGTGGACTGGCTGTGCTAAATTGCCCATGGTGTGCAGGCTTGATGGGTTGGATTAGCCATGGGAAATGCAGGGTTACAGAGATAAAGTAAGGATGTAGGTCTGGGTGGGATGCTCTTCAGAGAGTGGAGTGGACATGATTGTCTGAATAGCCTGTTTCCACAATGTACGGATTCTATTGAATGATAAAGCAGATTTATAAGGAGCCAGGTCTCTTCCTGTCCCTACTTATCCCATAGTTATTTTCAAACTGATACCAGAACTAAGATATTATAACTTTCAGGACAGACTGAATAGAACAGACTTTTTTTCTTTAACTCAGAGAAAAAAAAACACATCAAAAGTCACTAACAGTGGGAAATGAATATAATGATCATATTGCGTGTCTGTTTTGAAGTTTACAAGACCAATCTGTGTCATTCTCCAGTTTTACTGAATATTTTCCCTAAGGCTGAAGAGTGACCAAGAGGTCTTTTAGATTATGGCAGGGTTTAACAAGATAAGCAATGGTCACAAACTTTGAAAGAAAAAGAGGGGTAAAGGTTTGATGGAGAAAAAATATTAAAGTGAAGGAGAGGGGTCACTTGCATTCATGGAAAGATCTGGAACTTCCTCTGAAGAGTAGCTATTCCCAAATTTGACAGACAAGTAGCAATTACCTCATTCATGTGCATTAGACACAAAGCTCCTAGAGAAAGGACAGCAACTCCAAAGGTATTTCAGGTGGAGAAGAATTTATCGAACATGTTTAATTTTTTGAGTAATGGAATGTTAAAATAGTTTGATGCTGCATTGGATTGGGGGATTGAGCTCATGTTTGCTCTTAGGGATGATGGTGCCATTATGTTAATGTCATGGGCTAGTGATCAGGAGCCTAGCCTAATGTACTGGGGACACAGGTTCCAATCCCACAACAGGAGCTGGTGTAATTTTAAATTTGATCAATAAATCTAGACCTGGAAAGTTAGTTCCAACCATTATCATCAAACAATGATAACTGCGACCGCTATTATGGGTTGTTGTAAAAACCCACCTGGTTTGTGAGTGCCCTTTAGGGAAGAAAATCTGCTCTCAGCCTGGCCTCTGTGTGCCTCCAGCCCAGCAGTAATGACCTGAGAATTCTCATACGCCAGTCACTGAAGGTGACAAGGCAGAGAAGGATACAATTGATATGTTGGCTTTCATAACGACAGGTTTCGATACAAGAACAGAGATGTCTTCCTGCAATTGTACAAGACTTTGCTGAGATTACACCTGGAGTATTGTGTGCAGTTTTGGTCTCCTTATCTGAAGAAGGATGTGCTTGATATAGAGGGAATGCAGTGATGGTTTACCAGACTGATCCTTGGAATGACAGGACTGATGTATAAAAAGAGGCTGGATTGGTTCAGATTATATTCACTGGGGTTTAGAAGACTGAATGTGGGGAGGGGGGGGTTTCACAAGATAAGGTGGAATTTTTTGAAGAGGTGACAATGATAGTTGATGAGGTAAGAGCTGTGGGTGTAGTTTATATGGGCATTAGTAAGGCATTTGATCAAGTCCCACATGGCAGATTGGTACAAAAACTAAAATCACATGGGATTTGGGGTGGGCTGGCTAGATGGATACAAAACTGGCTTGGTCACAGAAGACAGAGGGTAGCGGTGGAAGGGTGTTTTTCAGAATGGAGACCGATAACTAGTGTTGTTCAGCAGGAATCAATCTTAGGTCCCCTGTTGCTTCTAGTATATATAAATGATCTGGAGGAAAATATGGGTGGTCTGATTAATAAGTTTGAAGATGACACAAAGATTGATGGAGTTGCTGATAATGTCGACAATTGTGAAAGGGTACGATAGGATATAGATAGATTGGCGACTTGGGCACAGAAATGGCAGATGGAGTTTATTCCAGACAAATGTGAGGTGATACATTTTGGAGCATCAAACTTAGGTGTGAATTATATCGTAAATGGCAGAACCCTTAAGAACATTTACATATAGACGGATCTGGGCGTGCAGGTCCACAGTTCCCTAAACGTGACAACACAAGTGGCCAAAGTGATTAAGAAGGCATACGGCATGCTTGCTTTGATCGGCCGGGTCATGGAGTGGAAGAGTTGGCAAAACATGTTGCAGCTATAAACCCCTTATTAGGCAGCATTTGGAGTATTGTGCGCAGTTTTGGTCACCACATTACCAGAAGGATGTGGAAACTTCGGAGAGAATGCAGAGAAGGTTCGCCAAGATGTTGCCTGGTCTCAAGGGCATTGGCTACGAGGAAAGGTTAAAAAGACTAGGATTGTTTTCACTGCAAAGACAGCAGCTGAGAGGAGATATGATAGAGGTCTACAAAATTATGAGAGGCACAGATAGGGCGGATAGTCAGAAGCTTTTTCCCAGGGATGAAGTTTCAATTACAAGTGGGCACCGGCTCAAGGTGAATGGTCAAAAGTTTAAGGGAGATGTGCGAGGAAAGTTTTTCACGCAGAGAGTGGTAGAAGCCTGGAATGCACTGCCAGAGGAGGTGGTGAAAGCAGGCACATTGGCAACATTTAAGAAGCATCTGGATGGTTATATGAGTAGGGAGGGAATAGAGGGATACAGGCTGAATAAGAGCAGGAGGTTTGTTTGTTAGTTTAGTCAAGGCATGATGGTTGGTGCAGGCTTGGAGGGCCGAAGGGCCTGTTCCTGTGCTGTGCTTCTCTTTTGTTCTTTTGTAAACACAGAAAGGATGTTCCTGATGACTGGAAAGCCTGTGGAATTCTCTGCCACATAAAGCGATTTAGGCCAATTCATCAAATGTTTTCAAGAAGGAGTTACGTATAGTTCTTAGGCCTAAAAGGGATCAAAGAGTATGAGGAGAAAGCAGGAATAGGATATTGAATAGGATGATCAGCCATGATCATATTGAATGGAAGAGCAGGCTCGAAGGGCTGAATGGCCTACGCCTGCTCCTACTTTCTGTGTTTCTATGTTGATTATGAAATGATTTTGCAGTTCCTCAGCTGAATACAGTTTAAGCCAAATCCCACACACATCAATGAGCAGAGTTTGGATAATTTGTGTTTTTGAAATTGTTGAGGATAATCATTAATTGAGACACCATGACAGTTTCACAACTCTTTGTTGATGATAGATTAATGGTACCTTTTCCATTCACTGAGGGATAGTGCCACCAACAGTAGAGCATTCTGTCAGCAATGCATTTCAGCCTAGGTTATGCCTCTCATTTTTTAAGGGGCATGAACCTACAATCTTTTGACCTTCATGATTTTATGGGATGTGGGCATCACTGGGAAAACCAGCATTTGCTGGCCAGCCCTAATTGCCTTTGAACTGAGTGGCTATCTAGGCCATTTAAAAGTCAACCACATTGCTGTGGATCTGGAGTCACGTAGGCCAGACCAGCAGATTTCCTTCCCTAAACAATTTTAGTCAATTAGACGGGTTTTTGAAGGTCTTATGAGGAAAGGCTGAGGGACTTGACGCTGTTTTCATTAGAGAGAAGAAGGTTAAGAGGTGACTTAATAGAGACACACAAGATGATCAGAGGATTAGATAGGGTGGACAGTGAGAGCCTTTTTCCTCAGATGGTGATGGCTAGCACGAGGGGACATAGCTTTAAATTGAGGGGTGATAGGTATAGGACAGATGTCAGAGGTAGATTCTTTACTCAGAGAGTAGTAAGGGCGTGGAATGCCTTGCCTGCAGCAGTAGTAGACTCGCCAGCTTTAAGGGCATTTAAATGGTCGTTGGATAAACATATGGATGATAATGGAATCGTGTAGGTTAGATGGGCTTCAGATTGGTTTCACAGGTCAGCGCAACATCGAGGGCCGAAGGGCCTGTACTGCGCTGTAATGTTCTATGTTCTATATGATTCATGGCACCATTACTCAGAATAGCTTTCAATTTGACATTTATTAATTAATTGAATTTGACTGCTGTGGCGAGATTTGAACCTCTGCCTCTACAGCAATAGTTTGGGAAGCTGGATTGCTGGTCCAATGACATTTCCAACATGTCATCATCGCCCTTGTATACTTCTCTTGTCTCATGTCTACTTTTCGTTGCCACTAATTCTAAAAGGAATCACTCCTGCCAATACCTCCTGGCTCCAGCAGAGGGCAATGTCCACTGATCTTTCTAATTTACAGAATGAAACAGTGGAAATTGAGGTTACTACTTTAAGATTTATGCTGCTGTATACACAACAAAGATAACAGTGCCCATGGCAACGGATTTCCTTCAGGTCTGAAGGCAAGGACCCTCTTTTCCAACTTCTCCGTTCTGCTGAGATGTGCTGACCTTCAGGTTAGACAACCACCAGTCTTCTCTCTACAATGAGAGCAGCCCCATGGTCTGGTAAAATAATAGCGACTTTACCATTATTCTCTGGAATTCTCTCTGTATACCTTTCTGTCCCTCTACTTCACTCTCTTTTAATACTCTGCTTAAAACCTACAATCTCCTCCCTGAATGTCTCTCAGCATCATAGAGGTTTACAGCACAGATAAAGGCCCTTTGGCCCATTGAGTCCCTGCCAGTCAAGAAATAACGACCTAACTATTCTGACCCCATTCCTAACACTTGGCCCATTGCCTCATATGCCCTGGCATTGCAAGTGCATATCTAAATAATTCTTGAATGTTGTGAGGATTTTTGCCTCTACCACCCTAATAGGCAGTGAGTTCCAGACTCCTACCACGCTCTGAGTGAAAAGGGATTTCCTCACATCTCTCCTAAACCTCCTGCCCCATCCCTTAAAATTATGCCCCCAGTCATTGATCCCTCCACCAAGGGGAATGGTTCCTTCTCCTTTACCCTCTTGTAAAACCTCTTCATGCAGTTTGCGTTCTAATCTGCCTGGCAACATTGTTGTGGCACTCCTTGGAGCCTTTTACCGCATTGAAGGTGCTAGCAAGTTGTCGTTGTATCCCAAAGCCTTCACAGCCACTGGCAATCAGTTGCCACATTAAGAATTCACCTATTTCTGCCGTCTTTGTCCGATCTCGCATCTCACCCTGAGGATCAATGCAGAGATTCAGGCCTCACACCCAAAGTTTAAACTAATGGCATTAAACTCTGGGTGTGAGGGAAGAACACACCTATATAGTATATATTCCTCCCACCCACCTTCCTGCAAAATGCCATCCCCTATTCCCAATTCCTTCACCTCCGCCGCATCTGCTCCCAGGATGAGGCATTCCACTCCCGTACATCTCAGATGTCCGCGTTTTTCAAGGACCGCCACCTCCCACCCTCAGTGGTCGAGAATACCCTCGACCGTGTCTGCTGCATTTCCCGCAACTCATCCCTCAAACCCCCTCCCTGCAATAGAAACCAAAACAGAATCCCCCTCGTCCTCACGTACCACCCCACCAACCTCCGGATCCAACGCATCATCCTCCGACACTTCCGCCAGCTGCAATCCAACCCCACCAGCAAAGACATTTTTCCCTCCCCACCCCTATCTGCTTTCCAGAGGGACCACTCTCTCCGTGACTCCCTTGTCCACTTCACACTCCCCTCCAGCCCCACCACACCCGGCACTTTTCCCTGCAACCACAGGAAGTTCTATACCTGCCCCTATAAGTCCCCCCTCAACCCCATCCCAGGCCCCAAGAAGACTTTCCACACCAAGCAGATGTTCACCTGCACATCTGCTAATGTGGTATACTGCATCCACTATTCCCGTTGTGGCCTCCTCTACATCGGGAAGACCAAGCGGTGACTTGGGGACCGCTTTGCAGAACACCTACGCTCGGTTCGCACTAAACAACTGCACCTCCCAGTCGCAAACCATTTCAACTCCCCCTCCAATTCCGCAGACAACATGTCCATCCTGGGCCTCCTGCAGTGCCACAACAATGCTACCCGAAGCTTGCAGGAACAGCAACTCATATTCCGCTCGGGAACCCTGCAGCCCAATGGTATCAATGTGGACTTCACAAGCTTCAAAATCTCCCCTCCCCCTACCGCATCCCAAAACCAGCCCAGCTCGTCCCCACCTCCCTAACCTGTCCTTCTCCCACCTATCCCCTCCTCCCACCTCAAGCCCCACCCCCAGCTCCTACCTACTAACCCCATCCCGCCCCCTCGACCTGTCTGTCCTCCCCAGACGGATCTATCTCCTCCCTACCTCCTCACCTACACTCACCTTTACTGGCTCCGTCTCCGCCTCTTTGACCAGTGTGTCTCCTCTCCACCGATCTTCTCCTCTATCCATCTTCTATCCGCCTCCCCCTCTCTCCCTATTTATTTCAGAACCCCATTCCCCTCCCCCATTTCTGAAGAAGGGTCTGGGCCCAAAACATCAAGCTTTCCTGCTCCTATGATGCTGCTTGGCCTGCTGTGTTCATCCAGCTCCACACCTTGTTATCTCAGATTCTCCAGCATCTCCAGATCCTACTATCTATGAAATAATACTACAAGGTCATGAGTTCAAATCCCACGGCCACAGATGAAATCTAGGCTTATATTTCCTAAAGTAAACAGGGGTAATGTATAGTTCAGTGCTTTTGAGGCTTAGAAAGTAATTTATATGATAGATAAAGGCAAACATTTTTTATTTGTTGTTGGGATAGTTTAGATCAAGGGGCTTTCCACCAGAACCCAGAACGTACAGCAGAGAAATCCAGGGGAGTTTTGATGTGATGACAAGGACTTGCTTGTTGGCTTGTGAGCTAGTGAGAGACTCTCACTGCCCTTTCCAGGAAAGGGACGTTGAACCACCCAAGGGGTGGGGAAGTAGGGGGAGTGGAAAGGGGGCTGGAAGTCCCAACCAATCAGTGGCCAGCAGCACCCAGAGGAGGCCAGGGCAATTGAGAACAATGACAGATCCCAGAGTGTTTTTGATTTGAATCATAGGATCCCTGCAGTGTGGAAACGGGCCCTTCGGCCCAAAAAGTCCTCACCAACCCTCAGACTCCATACCTCTATAACCCAACTAAGCTACACATCCCTGAACACTACAGGCAATTTAGCATGGCCAATCCACCATAACCTGCACATCTTTGGACTGTGGGAGGAAGCCAGAGCACCTGGAGGAAACCCACACAGACACAGGGAGAATGTGCAAACTGCACGCAGCCGGTCACCTGAGGGTGACCCACCTCTAGCCCCACCTCTACTCAGGGGAAACATCCTTCCTATCTCTACCCTGTCAAGTCCTACAAGAAGATTCTGTGTTTCAATGGGGCATTAATTGAACAGAACTAGGCGCAAGGTCACAGTGATCACATAATATGAATCGTTATCCCTTTTGATGTTTGATTGCTCCTGTCCTCCACACTAATCTCTCCCCAGAAATCTGCCCTCCTCCCCTGGTCATGATGTGGTTATGCACACTAGTACCTTGCTTTGGATAGAGTCACTTCAGCCAATCCTTCCTCAGTCTAAATTACTGATGCCAAGTGCTGCCCACATGAAGTCTTGGGCAGAAGAGAGGCTCAGTCTAGATGAACAGGTTCAGTTTATTACTTAATACTTAATGGCTAGTAAGATTACATCTGAGTTAGAAGAGTCTCCAGTCAGATGCCAGGCTGAGTTAGGAGTGAGTACACATTATTGTTTAGCTACAAACTGCTAGTTCTTACATCTTAGCACTGGTTAGGTCGTCCCAGAAACAATCCTATGTGGCTATTTTCTGATCAACTACTTGTCACACACATTTGGACCAGGTGTGACTTGAACCTGGGTCTCCTGGCTCGGGGTTAGACACTACCACTGTGCCACAAGAGTCCCCCTCAACAGTCCCTTACATCCTGATTTTATCTCACGGCTTTATCTCATGATGGCTACTAACCTTGTCAGGTATCTACTGTCTTCTTCAACGAATAACCTCCTCCTCCCCACCCTGTAACCTGTTCCCTGGCTCAGGATCTGCTGACAAATTGCTAAATCCCCACTTTCTTTTAGTGTTTTACAAGCGCTTCCAGCATTTTCTACCCTTAGTTCAGATTTCCAGCATCGTAAACTCTGGAATCCCCCTGCCTTACGCCTCATATGAAACTCTCCTTCGAACCTACCTGTTTGGCTAAGCTTTTGATCACAGTTGTTAACATCGTTCTGTGCAGCTCGCTATCAGATTTTGCCTCGTCCACCTGTACCTGTTCCTGTGCAGAACCCAGCAAAGGTGCTGGAGAAATGAAAGTTGTTGATGGGACAATAGCCCGCAGTATTTCGAGTTTGGCACAATATTCCTGCTGTTTTTGCCTCTGCTCAGAAGCCTGACACCATTTGCAATCCCCTCTCACGCGTAACTAGGTCCACTTCCCGTAACCCTCTTCCCTGTAGATTAGCTGAGATGCAGCCTGTAATTCAAGCTGATATCTGTGTATATTTAGAAAGTCAAACTAGCCCAGTACTGAGCGAGTGCAGTGACGCTGTGTCTGCAAAGAATACTGGCTGCTTTCTTACTAATTCTACCTTTCCTGTTCAATATTTATGCCCCATTCAGATCCCAACAGCAGAATCGAAACCAGTAATTAGCAAGACCTGGATTCACCGTACTTCAAACTCTGTGGTTGTCTCAATCAGTAAGTACTCGAGGATTCTCTCTCTCTCTTTTTCTCACTTGTTCTTTCGCTGTTTAATTTCTTGTTGATTTTGTGATAGATGAGGCGGGTGTTGTTAGCACTGGGTTGACGGAACCATTTCCATTCCAGACAGCGACTCAGGGTCAACTGTGACACCGATGCATCCAGGATAAAGCTTCACTTGCCCTGCCTCAAAGCACAGGAGAGCATCCCCTATTGGAGCATTGCAGTGATGTCTCTCCACTTGCCTTTATATAGCGCCTTTCACTCGCCCCGGGGCACCCCCAAAGCACTCGCAGCCGACGATGAAATGCAGTCACTTGTTGTGATGTGGGAAACAAAGCAGGCGGTTTGTGCATGGCAAGATCCCACAAACACCAATGTGGTCATGACCAAGCAACCAGATTCCAGTGGCAAATCGCAAGTGTTTAGCAAGGCAAATGGATTGTTGTTGTTTGTTGTAAGGGGATTGAAATATATACACTTTGGGATGCTTGCTATGGTTGTATGGTTTTGGTGAGACCACAGTTTGGAGTACTGAGTACAGTTTTGGTCTCTGTATTTAAGAAAGGACATAACTGCAGTAGAAACAATTTAGAGATGTTTCATTAGAAACTTCATAAGAATGAAGAACGTAAGAACTAGGAGTAGGCCATTCAGCCCCTCCAGCCTGCTCCACCACGTAATACAATCATGGCTGATCTCATCTCGGCTTCAACTCCACTTTCCTGTCTGCTCTCCATAGGCCCTCAACCCATTACTAATTACAAATCTATTTCCTCAAATTTATTCAGTGGCCCCATTGTCTACTGAACTCTGGGGTAATGACTTCCACAGATTGCTGACCTTTTGACAGAAGTAATTCCTCCTCATCTCCATCTTAAATCTGCTGCCCCTTATCCTAAAACGATATCCTACGATCTCTTGCTCTAGGCTTCACTCATTCTGGATGAAAGCGTTATCTCATGAGGAAGGGCTGAGTGTAGGTTAGGCCTGTACCCAGCAGAGTTTAAGAGAATAGGAGGTGATCTTAATAAGATCCTGAGTGAACTTGCCAGGGGGATGCTGAGAGGATCTTTCCCCTTATGAGACTAAAACTAACAGACATCATTTAAAAATAAACTGGCTGCCATTTAAGTCAGAGATCAGGAGAAACCTTTTGTCTCAGAGAATAATGAGTGTGTGGAGCTCTCTTACCCAGAGAGGAGTGGAGGCTGGGTCATTGAATAATTTTAAGGCTGAGGTAGGTCAAATCTTGATTAACAAGAGAGTCGAAGATTATCAAGGGCAGGCAGGAAAGTGCGCCTGAAGCCAGAATCAGATCAGCTATTGGCTTGTTGAGTGGCAGGGGACGCTTGAAGGACTAAATAGCCTTCTCCTACTCTCACTTTGTCAATGTTTATGTGTGTGTGTGTGTGTGTGTGTGTGTGTGTCTGTGTGTGTGTCTGTGTGTCTGTGTTTGTGTCTGTATGTGTGTGTATGTCTGTATGTGTGTGTGTGAATGTGTATGTATGTGTCCGTGTGTGTGTTTGTGTGTCTGTATATCTGTTACTGTATGTTTGTGTCTGTGTGAGTCTGTGTATGTCTGTGCATGTTTGTGCGTGTGTTTATGTGTCTGCGTGTGTATCTGCGTCTGAGTGTCTTTCTATGTGTGTGTGTTTGTGTGTCTGTATATCTGTTACTGTGTGTTTGTGTAAGTGTGAGTCTGTGTATGCCTGTGCATGTTTGTACGTGTTTGTGTGTCTGCATGTGTATCTGCGTCTGTGTGTCTTTGTATGTGTATGGGTGTGTGTGTGTGTGCACACCTGTGTTTATATGTGTGTGTGTGCACGCGCATGCGCGTGTGCCTGTGTTTATGTGTGTGTGTGTACGTGCGTGTGTGTGCCTGTGTTTATGTGTGTGCGCGCGTGTGTGTGTGCGTGCGCATGTGTGTGTGCGCCTGTGTTTATATATGTGTGCGTGTGTGTGTGTGTGTGTATGTGTGTATGCCTGTGTTCATTTTGGCTGAGGGATTAATTTTGACTGGGATACTGCCCACGCTGCTACAGCCTCCCTTGTTCTCAGTTGAAATGTATGTGGGACCTCTCACAAATACCTCAGTAGCAGCAGGAGCTTTGACTCAGCATCACGGTTTAATCACTAGTCTCGGCTGACAGTCACGGCACAGTACTGAGGGACTCCTTCACTGTTGAAGGTGCCATCGTTCCACTGAGGCATTAAACCAAAGCCCCGTCGCCCTCTCAGGTGAAGGTAAAGGACCCCATGGCACTATTTCATTGGGGAGGGTGGGGGGCTTCTGGCCAATATTTTTCCCTCAATTAATGCCACAAAAGCAGATTATCGAGTCGCTGTTACATGGTTGATGGTGGGATCTTGCTGTGCTCTCTTGAATTCCCCTATATTGCAATGGTTCAAAGGGACATGACTGGCTGGAAAACACTTTGAGACATCCTTTGAGACATTCAGTAAGCTGATCGGATTCTGGATTCAGCAGTGAGGATACTCAGTGATGATTTCACAATGTTCATCACAATTCATGATCCTGCAACAACGTTTGTCCAAATGTAGCAATAGCTAGACAATATCAAGGCTTTGGCAAATAACATTGTCACCACACAAATCCCAGGCAATCACCATTTTTAACAAGAGAAAATCTAACTAACACCCATTGTCCTTCAATAACATTACAATCTTTGAAAACTCCATTATCAATTTCCTGGGGGTTATTGTTGTCTGGAATATGAACTGGACCAGTTATATAAATACTGAGGCTTCAAGAGCAGGTCAGAGAATAAGAATACTGCAGCGAGTAGCTCACCTCTTGTCTTCTCAAAGCCTGTCCCACCATCAACAAGGCACAAGTCAGGAGTGTGATGGAATACCCCCACCTGCCTGGAATGGAGCAGCTCTAACAACTCTCAAGAAGCTTGAAACCAGGGCAAAACAGCCCACTTGATTGACATCCCATCCACCAACCCCATTCACAACCAAGGCACAGTAGCAGCAACGTGTACCATTTATAAGATACAATCCAGAAATTCAGCTAGACTCCATAAGACCATAAGACCATAAAACATAGGAACAAAAATTAGGCCATTCAACCCATCAAGTCTGCACTGTCATTCAATCATGACTGATAAGTCTCTCAACCCCATTCTCCTGTTTCTCCCCTTAACCTTTGATCCCCTTAACAATCAAGAACCTATCTATTGCTGTCTTAAATGTACTCAATGACCTGGCCTCCACAGCCCTCTGTGGCAATGAATTCCATAGATTCACCACTCTCTGGCTGAAGAAGTTTCTCATTATCTCCGTTCTAAAAGGTCTTCTCTTTAAGGCTGTGCCCTTGGGCCCTAATGTCTCTTGCTAATGGAAATATCTTCCCAATTTCCTCTCTGTCCAGGCTTTTTTACAATTAGATGCCTCATCCTTCTAAACTCTTTGAAAATAGACCCAGGGTCCTCAAACGCTCCTCATATGTTAAGCCTTTCATTCCTGGGATCATTCTCATGAACCTCCTCTGAACCCACTGCAGGACCAGTATATCCTTCCTGTGGTATAGGACCTAAAATTGCTCATAATATTCTAAATGTGGTCTGACTAGAGTCTTATAAAGCCTCAGAAGTACATCCTGCTTTTATATTCTAGTCCTCTCAAAATAAATGCCAACATTATATTTGCCTTCTTAACTAAGGACTCAACCTGCAAGTTTACCTTAAGAGAATCCTGGTCTTGGACTCCCAAGTCTCTTTGCACTTCAGATTTCTGAATTTTCTTCCCATTTAGAAAATAGTCCATGCCTGTATTCTCCCTACCAAAGTGCATGACCTCACACTTTCCCACATTGTATTCCATCTGCCACTTCTTTGCCCACTCTCCTGGCCTGTCCAAATCCTTCTGCAGCCTCTCCACCTCCTCAATACTACCTGTCCCTCCACCTATCTTTGTATCACCTGCAAACTTAGCCAGAATGCCCTCAGTTCCTTCGTCTAGATCATTAATGTATGAAGTAAAAAGTTGTGATCCCAACACTAACACTTGCAGAACACCACTTGTCACCATCCAGAGAAAGACTCTTTTATCCCCACTCTCTGCTTTCTGCCAGAGAGCCAATCTTCTACTGTACCTTGCCTCCAACACCATGGGCCCTTATCTTACTCAGCAGCCTCCTGTGCGGCACCTTCCCAAATGCCTTCTGGAATTGCTAGTTGATAACAGCCATTGGCTCTCCTTTGTCTAACCTGCTTGTTATTGCCTCAAAGCATTCTAACAGATATGACAGGCATGACCTTCCCTTGATGAAGCCATGCTGACTTTGTCCTATTTTACCATGCACTTCCAAGTATTCAGAAATCTCATCCTTCACAATGGACTCCTCTGAAAGTGCCTTCTAAATCCATGACCTCACCACCCAGAAGGGCAACAGATGCATGGGAATGCCACCTGCAAGTTCCTCTCTGAGCTACACACCATCTTTCACTCAGTCACTGAGTCACAATCCTGCAACTCTCTTCCTAACAGCTCTGTGGCGTCCCTATACCCTGAAGGGATTGCCATGGTTCAAGGAGGCAGCTCACCACCACCTTCTCCAGAGCAATTAGAGATGGGCAATAAATGTGGGTTTAACCTGCGATGCCCATATCCCATGAACAAACAATTTAAAAATACTGTTGAAGACATTGTTCCTACATCTTCACATCACCAGATTCGAGATGTACTACTTATTATCACCACTCATGAGTGATGGATTATAAAACCCAATGACACAACTGATTGTTTTCATCATCTTATACCTTCACTCATGGATTGTATTTGACTGCATGACTGCATTTGGTGCTCCACTTAAGCATTGTGCCACCTTATACCTCCTTTTCATTGGATTCTTGTAGGAACATGGGAGCATGAGTAGACCATTGAGCCCAACAAGTCTTTCCCCACTATTCAATACAATAATTGCTGATCTGTGACTTAATTCCACATATCCATAGGTTTTTGTCCCCTATTACACTGGCAATGAAAGAGGGCTGCACTGTCAGAAGGGTGATTTTTTGGATGAGGCGTTGAAATACTAAGTTTTCACCTGACCTCTCAGGTCAATGGAAATGGTGAGATGGCACTATTCCAAAGAAGGCTTTAAGAGTTATTCCTAGTAACCTCAATGAACATTAGCAAGTGCCTATTTAATTGCAGTGGCTACATTTCAAAAAGTACCTCGTTGGCTGTAAAAGTGATTTAGGAGGCCCTAAGATTGTGAAAGGGATCATATAAATGTACATCTTTCCTTTCCTCACTATATCATTGTAGGCAAAGAATGCCGAGAACTGCTTCCACCTCCCAGAAACAAATGTGTTCAGAGATGTGGCTCTGGGATCAGGTCCATCAGGCACACAACCACCCACAGAACCCATGACCAGTGACACAGAATTTCCTAGGTAGACAATCATACTCTCATTAGTGAGTGATTGGCGATGACAATTATATAATCTTGTACATTAGCTTTTTGTCGTATCATCTAGATCTTCACTGAATGATGATGCAATCCAACATCATAATTTCCTATCAGGACATTTGCAAGAACACCATTCTCCAGGGCAACGCCACTAGCATTTGGAGTCCACTTGCCAAGCAATAAGCACTGTCTCCTAAAATATAACATACGATACATAAACAAATAAAATGTAAATATATAAAGTATAAAATGTTGTTTCCCGTTATACTGGTATTCTTGCAAATTATCCCGACGAGTATTAGGTGCAAAGCTTGAACAAAATGTGCCTTTTCTCAGCAATATTTTTCAAGTCCTATTACCAACTGACTAGAATTTATTATTCTCTTGTAACTCCATCAAAGCTGCTTGGTATCTTTGTGCATTCAGGTCTAAATTGGGATATATATGACAGATGTATTGTTAGATGAGCTAACAGCTGTTTGTACTTGCTGCTGGAGCTGAAATAACATTCCCTCTCAAGCATGATCTCATAAGCATTTTTACATCTTTTATTCTCCCTACTTTGCAATACAGGACACTGGTATGTCAAGAGGAATCACAAAGCAGGGGTGGAAAGCCATTGTAGATGATATGAAAGGGCTTGCAAAGTCATTCTTGCCCTTAATTACCCTGGTCACTCAGACACCTTACACAATTACATTCTAGAGGCACTGAAGAACAAATAAATTCAACCGTATCATTTTGTTTGTGAAATTGTTTCCTATCTCCAAACATTATTTACTACCAGTAGACTGGTCACAACGTGTCTCCCATATACACAATTCAGAGGAACTAATTCACTAATGTCCTTTATGGAAGGAAACTGCCATCCTTACCTGGTCTGGCCTCCATGTGACTTCAGACCCTCAGCAATGTGGTTGACTCTGAACTGCCTTCTGGGCAATTAGGGATGGGCAATAAATGCTGCCTGGTTAGCAACGCCCTCATCCTATTACAAATAAAGAAAAAAAAAACTTAAGACATAAAATGACAAGATTTAAAAATAGTCCAATGCCATATCTCAGCTACACAATAGAGAAATTCTAATAATTGTTACAATATGAGATGTTGAACCTTGGTAACAGAAAGACTCTAAACTGCTACTTTCGGTGTTCTTGTATTTAGTTTGGAATCGATGGTTGCAAAGTTTGCCTCAATTTGGCAATTTGGCCCTGATGTTATTTGATTGTTAAATAAATAAACATTTAAATTGAAATATGCTGAATAGTTGAGATTTTTCTAAGATGTCACCAGTCACATCCTGTTTATTACAGTGTCTACCCATTCTCACCAGCTAATAAAGGAAAGGTAAAATTGCCAGAGCTCTAACAGACCACAGGGCTGCTGTCCCATTACAGAGAGAAAGAACTGGTGTTCATTTAAGCTGAGGGTCACCACACTTCAGGCAAGGGGAGAGGTTGAGAAGGACAGTCCTTCAGGGTAACTTCAGCTGGTTCAGGAATTGAACACATGCTGTTGGAATATGCTGAACTGCAAACCAGCCATTCAAACGAACCATGCCCCAGCTAATAACACACTCATGACTGCACCATTGAGATATAGATGATAGAATGACAGTCAGGCGAGCTCTTGCGGTGCAGTGATAGTGTTCTTACCTCTGAGCCAGGAGGCCTGGGTTCATGTCACACTTGCTTTGGAGACGTGTAATGATTAGAAAATAGTGACAGCTCTGAGGAAGAGTCGCTAGACCCGAAATGTTAACTCTGCTTTCTCTTCACAGATGCTGTCAGACCTGCTGAGCTTTTCCGCCAACTTCTGTTTTCGTTTCTGATTCACAGCAACTGTAGTTCTTATGTTTTTTTGTGACAGTCAGGGCTTTTGCTCAAGCCTCTCCCCTTAGACTTAACCTCAGAATGTTCTGACTTAAAAGTGAGAGTCGTACTCAGTAAAAAAGGGCTAAGAGACAGTGCAACGACCAGTTTCTAGAAGCTTAAGTCATTAAACAAGGTCACAGAGGTACAGAGCATCTAGGATATAGACGGATTTGAACCACACAAGGAATGCAGATCATTTACCTTCACTGAAATTGACTTGAGCCCACTCTCAGCGTGTGTAATTAATCAAAGCTCTGATCCAACAGCCAAGCAGGGGGCAACTCTCCAAGGCATTTTTAAAGCAGCATTGTAATGATGTGTAGAACATGACACTGGCTGAATGGGAAACAGTACTTAGGACCCACATTCAAACACCCTTCTACAGATTACAGGAACAGTGTAGGCAGCTTCCTGGGAACAAGTACTTAATCTTTCTTACTATTTGAGTAGGAGAGAGGGTTGAAGAAGAGTTGCTAGCCTCAGGTGAAAACATAAATACATTCAACATATATCCTCAAGAAAAGATTCTGAATGTTTAAATCCCAGCTCAAATTTCTTTGACAACTTACATCTATCATGGGGTTTCAATGCTTTGCCATCAGTTTCAATTGTCATTCTTCCTAAGGTTATGCTGATAGGCAGGTGTGAAGGAGGCTTCCTCCTTACTTTGGCTCTGTATCAAAACCATTAAATTGTCGCAGTTAATCTAAGGACCTCTCACAGCAGCAGTGAGCGATGATCTTTCTGCTGTGAGTTATGAAGCTCATTTATAGCAGGGCTTCAAACACCTGCCAAGGCCTGGCGACAGAGAGAAATAACCCCTGCCAATAGCGAGAGATCACCAGTTTGCTCTTCGGTGCTTCTTCAAACGAAGAAAGATTAGGCAGCCTATACCAGCCCTGGCTCAGTGTGTGGCACTCTCATCTCAGACGGAAGGTAGAAAGCCCATTTCAGAGATTTGAGCGTGTAATCTGATCTAACATTTTCAGTGCAATGCTGCAGGACTGCGGTACCGTCAGGAGTGCCATCTTTCAGATGGGATGGCAAACTAAAGGCCAATCTGCCCTCAGTTAAGTACTAGCAGTCCTCAGGTTGTGAATGGGTTCCATTCTGGAGGGTCTTCGCAAGTGAATTGTTTCGCAAGTCGAAACACAAAGCAGGATCATGTAAAGGAGCTGTTTGTAAGTGCAGGAAATGTTCATATTTTGGATATTTAAAATTATACCCCTATACAAGATTACATTCGTACGTATGAGAGTCCATAAGTCAGATGTTGGTAACTGGGCTGTTTGTAAGTCAGATATTCATAATTCGGGTGCCCCTTGTATGTTAAAATACATCAAATCGCCTACATTCTCAGTGTCAGCTCTGGCTCAGTTGGTAGCTGTTTTGCCTCAAAATCAGAACCTGATGGGTTCAAGTTCAACCCTGAAGACATAGGGCTAAATCATTAAAGAAAGTCAAGGTCTGGATTTGGCAATTTTGTACCAACATCTGTTATGTCAATGGCACACCACAATCCCCATCCTGAGCCATTCTCCAAGACCCTAGGTCCTGCACTGACATTGAGGCAATTTACATCAATTTAATGTACATGGGACCTCACCGGGTGGACCACCATCTAATACCCATCCCCAACTGCCCTTGAGATGGTGGTATTCAGCTCCATTCTAGAGCCGCTGCAGTCCATAGGGGTGTACTTACACCCACAGAGCTGGTAGGGATGGAGTTGGTGTGTCTCTTTGAGTGGAACTTGCAGGTGGTGGTGATACCCCAATGTATCTGCTACCCTTATCCTTCTAGGGGTAGTGATCATAGCTCCCAACTGAACTGCGATTTCCTCATGGTGTACAGACAGCCCACATCAGTCTGGGTGGGTCCATGTCAACACGACTATCCCAAGTCCAGACAGGGAGGGGTGTAGGTGTGGTAGATCATGCACGGGACTCTCCAACAGCCGTAGTCATCACCAGGCCACAGTTGTAGCCACTGGCCATCTTCATAGTGATACCTTCCAGGATCACAGCTAGGCAACAGTGACCAGGTCACATCCCTCTCTCTCTCTCTGACCATCTTCAGGTCAGTAGCTCCCTCCTTGGTCGATCTGAGTGTTTGAGAATATTCCACTGGCTCTCCAGCCTTGCACCTATCCCTAACTAATGCTTGGCCTTCTCCACAGCCTTTTATTTATACTGGTAACAGTGTGCTTCATGCTGATCATCTACATCTACCCCATTTTCCCATGCTATCCTCATTTTCCTTGATGTCATTGACAGTGAGAAATGCCCAAGAGGGCTGTCTTGAATATATTCAATGATTGCATTTCCACAGCCCTCTGGAGCAGAGAGTTCCAAAGGTTCACCACCCACTGAGTGAAGAAGTCCTTCCTTCTCTTAGTCCTCATATTCTGAGATTGTTTCGCTGTTTGAAAATAAGGAGTTGTCTATTTAAGACAAAGACGAGGACAACCTTTTTCTCATGGAGTCATGAGTTTTTGAAAATCTCTTCTTCAAAAGAGGAGACCTTGTATATTTTTAAGGTGAAAGTGAAGATATTATTGATAAATACGGGGGGTGAAAAGTTATCAACAGTGAAATAACTCCAAGAGGCCAGAATCCCGTCACCAAGTCACCCTTCATTTGCATGTGGAGAGATCTTGACACTAATCCAGCTCCCTCAGAGTGAACTGGATGTCTGACACTCCTCTTATCTGTCAGCCAGGGCTCCCTGATTGGACCAGTTTAACAGACCCAATCAGAAAGCTCATATTCTATGATGTCCACCTGGCTGACCTTGTTACAATCAATACATCCCTCAGCCTCTGAGTCCAAGGACATAGGCTGTTCTTTTTTTTTGTAGCTCCTCCTGGAGCGTTTTAGCACAGGGTCAGGTTCCTCCAACTCTGCCTCTGGTACAGGCAGTGTGTAATGCAGAGTAGCTCAGCTCATGTTCCTGGAGCATCTCAGAAAAACATGCATTCTCCTCTTCAGGCAGCAAAGGCATCGAGGCAGCGGTATCTGCCATGTCAGTCTCAGATTCCAAGGTATCTTCAACATTTGACGGAGAGGGAGAACCTACAGGTTTCAGGACTGTTGGAAAGGCTGGCCAGGAGCTGGTCACCTTTCGCTCCTGCATTTGCAAGTCTGCAGCTTTCACATGGTCCATGTGCCTGTTTAGGACCATTGCACCTACCCAAATGTATCTGAACCTGACCTGGACCTGACCTCACTTCAACCATGCCTCTTACCCATGCAGGGCCATTCCCGTGGTTCCTACACCAAACTTTGTCCCCTGAAGTAAACTGTCTCTGTCACGTAATGATTCTACCATCCAGCATTGACGCTCCTGATACCATCTCACCCTCCTCCTGCCAGATCATGAGAAGATCAGGTTTAGCCTGGTGTGGAGCCCTCTCCCCATTAGCATCTGTGCTGGAGCTATCCCTGTAGTTGCATGAGGGGTGGGCCTATAATCAAATAGGAACTGGGTCAGTATGGTATCTAATGAAACTGTAGGCTGTTTCTTAAAGCCTGCCTTCAAAGTTTGGACTGCTCTTTCTGCCAGACCATCGGATGAAGGATGGTATGGAGCTGTCCTTATATGATGAATACCATTCAACTTTAGGAAATACTCGAATTCCTTGCTGGTAAATGATGGCCCATTATCTGTGACCAACACTTCCGGCAGTCCGAGTACCACAAAAGATGCACTCAGATTTTTCTGTCATCTCCCCATGTTTGACAAATGAACTCTATGCATGTCCAGCCACTTTGAGTGGCCATCCACAATGACTAAGACCACTGAGCCCATGAAATGACCTGCATAGATGACTTGTAACTGAGTCCAGGGCTTACCGGGTCATTTCCTTTAGGGGAAGGAAACTGCCATCCTTACCTGGTCTGGCCTACATGTGACTCCAGACCCGTAGCGATGTGGTTGACTCATAACTGCCCTCTGGGTAATTAGGGATGGGCAATAAATGCTGGCCTAGCCAGTAACGCCCTCATCCACTGAACGAATAAAGAAAAAAAATTGCCACAAATGTGGGAGAGCCGCTGGTGGTAATTTTTGTCCTTATTGGCACTCTGGGCGCTGCCCCACCAACACGGCTATGTCTGTATCCAATCCTGGCTATGGACGTAACTTCTCACCAACATCTTCATTTTGGAAACCCCTGCATGACCCTGGTGGAGTTTCAGATGTTACCTCTGCTCAGGACAGTCACTCTTGCTCCCCATATTAATATGCCATTCTCTAGGTAACCCAGTCTCTGCGGGTCCCAAAAAGGTTTCAATTCTGGTTATGATGGCCCTTTGGTTTCCCCCATCACCACCAGCTATTTCAGTTTTGTCAGGACCAGATCTTTCTGCATCCAAAGTCAGATATTGTCAGCTGTGACTGGAAGGGTTTCCTGAAAATTTAAAACCATCATAAAAACACTTCCAGTGGTGGTATCACTGGTGGTGTATTTGCTATCCACATTTGCTACTTGACCTTTTGGATGGTGTTCCAACTTGTAATTATACACACTTAATATTAGAGCCCACTGCTGAATTTGGCCTGAAGCAATGGGGTGGCACTGCCTTGTCTTCTTTCAGTGACCTAGCAGGGGCTTAAGGTCTGTTATTATTACAAATTTACATCAGTAAAGGTGTTGGTGGGACTTCCTGACTCCAAATATGATTGCCAAACCTTCCTTCTCTGTCTGGGACTGTTCACACTTTATGTTAGTCAAAGACCTGGATGCATACGTTGATGGGTGTTCCTCTCCATTGGACCACCTATGGGCGAATACTACCCTCATACCATATGGTGCGGCATTGCATGTCAATGCAGATCTTGCTTGGGATCATAGTGTGCTGACACCTTAGAGAATAATAGCTGTTTCTTCGCTTCCCTGAAAGCTATGGCTTGGCTACATGACCATTTCCAAGGATGACCCTTTTTGAAGAGTTGATGCAAAGGTGCTAGGATGGAGACCAGGTTAGGTATGAACTTTCCATAATAGTTCACCAGCCCAAGGAAAGACCTAAGCTCCAATACTGACATGGGAGCTAGAGAAGCTTTGGATCACCCTCACTTGATTTTCCAATGCATGTAACCCATTCTTGTTAACTCTGTCAGCCTAGTAGGTCACTTGGAGTGCCTGGAACACACTTTGCCCCTTCTATGTCCAACTGGGAGAAACATCTAAGGACCATGGCCAAGTTATTTAAGTGTTCTTTATTTGTCTTCCCTGTTGAGCCAGTCGAGGTGAATTTTTCTCAATCAATTTTGTCCCATCAAGCTTGGGCCCAAGCCTTTCATTACAATCAGTTCTAACTGAACTAGCTGCTTCTCATTGGAGACCAGAACTGAAGTTGTACCCTTAATCTGTAAAGATTCCCTGGTGTAGGTTCTCAGTCTAGCCAAGATCTTGCACAAACTTGAGGGTTGGAGTCCTGAGTGAATTTTGTTAACAGACTGAATCTGCGGTCACTGAAACAGCTGTGTCAGTATTGACCTCCATTAGAACCAGGTGACCATTTAATTTGATTGGTTCTGATTTGGATGTTGCTAAGTGATGTAACTGTTCCAAACCAGATGTGGGTTAACTTTCCAGGGCGTGCACTGTCCTGGATGCCAACCTATGAGTTCTCTTACTCTATTTATGTCCAGTGGGACTCTTTTGGTTTCTCGAGTCCGCATGCTGGCAGCAACTACAATGGCTTGCCAGCTCAGATCCTGAAGAAAATGGGCTTGGCTTTGTTTTGGGGTTTTGCTCTGGGCTGACCCAGAGTCCCTCTGTTCAGGACATGTCCTGAGTAAGGCTATTCAGTTGTCTTCCCTCAAGTGGTGTTCCCCAAGCTCAGCCAGACTGATGAGAGAGTCCACTTCCATCGGCTTAACCTGCAACTCATATTGTCCTCTTGCCAATAATGAAGCCAGTTGTGGTGCTTGTTTGAAGTCCAGTTGGGCTTCAGCTAGTAGGCGTTTTGCATCATCACATCATTAACCTCACTCTCAAATCTACTGAAATAGTTCTACAGAGACCAGTATCCCATCACCAGGTCATCCTTTATTTACACGTGGAGAGTCTTTGACACTGATCCAGATATCTCAGAGTGAACAGGATGTCGAACCCTCCTGTTTATATCTGTTTACCAGGTTAACAGCCCTAGTCAGGGAACTTGTATTCTATGAGGTCCACCTGGCTGACCTCATTGCAATCACTACAAACTGTGGGCAGGAATGTGGAATGATCAGCTCAGCCATAGTCTTATTAAATGGCAGAGCAGGCGCGAAGGGCCAAATGGCCAACTTCTGTTCTTAATTCATATGTTCACATGTATATCTGGAACATGCCACGTGAAATTAAACCTAAAAGCTATTGCGCACATCAGGATCCCATCCCCAGAATGAAAATGCAACCCCAGAGAAATGCAGGCTGACACTTCAGTACCATACTGCATTGTTGAAGGTGAGGCCTTTCAGATGAGATGTCAAATTGAGCTTCCTTCAGGTGTATTGTAAAAGATTCCACTGGACTATTCAAAGAAAAGCAGGGGAGCAATGAATGTCACCTAAGCCAATATGTATCCCACAATCACCATCACAAAAAACAGATCATTAACACAATGTTTGTGGGATCTTACTGTGCACAAATTGACAGCTGTTTCCTAAATTTCAATAGTTACTACATAATGAAAGCACCTGATTGGTTGTAACGCACTGTAGATATTGTGAAAAGTTCAATTTAAGTGCAAGTCTTTCCTTCTGATATGGGAATTACCTTCATAGAAGAATGGGAGCATTGTACCAGGCGATAACAACATCTACAGGACAGTAAAAACCCCGGTGCAACAATGCTCTTAATTGAATGCTAGCAACCACATGAACTGTAGCTGGGCAGTCTCCAGAGGAATTGCAAGAACTTGCATTATGCTGATCTGAACTGACTGCAGTCTCTTTGGGAATGCACTAGAAGCACCATTTTTAATACATTTTTTATAGCAACTTTGCAACTGCACCATCACTTAATCGAGTACGTGAGGCCAAGGTATAAATAGAAGAATGATGGATTCACTTTTTGGGTTAAGATGCTTTGTTAGAACTGAGAAGAGTAACATAAAGTCCCTTTTTGTGGAAGTGATCAAAATATAAAACATTAAAAATTAAACACGATCTTCAGCTGTCACTCCTGCAGTTCTTCTCTGTCCTGAGTCCTTTTATTTGCTGCCTGTTTTATTTACAAAATTATTTCCTGGGATGCAAGCATCAATGGCTAGGTCACTATTCATTGCCCCATCCTTCATGGGGCAAGTGGTAATGTCATTGTTGCCTGTGATCTGAAGGCCTAGGCTATGCTCTGAGGCCAAGGGTTCAAGTCTCTCTATGGAAGCTGGTGATATTTAAATTCAACCACACCAAGCAGAAAAAAGATTACTGAACTTTTCCAGAGCTAACTTCCAGCATTGTTTTCTGTCTGTTATGGACAAGGGCAGGCCATTGAAAGGTGTGAACAGATTGAGAACAACAACGTTTTTCATGTATTTTCTGCTTTATTGTGTTCTCATTTGGGATTCTTTTGGCATTCATAGAAAGAGCAAGTACATAAGGGACTCATTGACTAGCTGGAATCTCCACTTAATACAAATCTATGGACAGATACCTTGAAATTTGACTCATTGTAATCTCACTGAGCAGCACTGAGGGGACACCCATACTTTCTGCATAGCCCAGACTAAAAGGAATAAGTGTCTTCCTCATGTATATCCATTATCTTGTTTTATGAAGTTTGGAATAAGATTGTTTTTAACATAATCTCTTGTCTTTCAAAGTAAGTTATATAATTCACATCAAACTTGGAAAAATCTTTGATATCAATTCCTTACAGAAGGACATACATGTATCTCAGGAAGGCTCTAGTGAAGAGTCATCTAGACTCAAAACGTTATCTTGACCTCTCTCCACAGATGCTGCCTGACCCACTGTTTTTTCCAGCATTTTTTGTTTTCAGTACAGACTCCAGCATCTTTAGTAATTTGCTCCTGCATGTATCTGAGGGTCGTTTTAGAGATGTTAAAATTCCATTATTACAAAAGAAATCTTTCTTCCTAAAGCAACATGTCGTGGAATAATTACCTATATTGTCCACTTTGGTTTTCATTTCAAGATTATTTAGATGAAATGTCATAGCGTGCAAGGCTATGGGCCAAGTGCTGGAAACGGGATTAGAATATATGTAAGTTTGGTGCAGACACCGTGGGCCAAAGGGCCTCTTTCCATGCTGTAAAAACTCTATGACTGTATGAATGTTCTCTCCATTGTATGTTGCCCAGATAACTGCAGGCACAGAGAAATTGCAAGTGATTATATATGGAAGATAACAATGAGCTATTAATACTAAAATAGATCAATTGGAACTGAGATGAAATAGAATCATTTGTGTGCTGCTGATGCACATTCAGAGGAAATTGAAATGAAATGATCCATTCTGGTGTATCTATTTCCCATCAGTCTGCAGCTTTTAACCATTTAACTCCACAAAAATGCAGGTGCCCAAAAAGGCAGAATTGCAATAGAGTACAAATTTCATTACATTTGTTCCCATTGTGCATAGAATTCTAATGCAGAAAATGGCTTTCCATCTACTTTGACTCCACACAATCCCGATGCACCAGGCTCAGTCCCGTGACCTGGCATTCCCATGTGCAATGAGAGATAGTGGTGCCAAAGCAGTGCCACTGAAATAGCAATCCAAAGCTTAGACTAAAGCTCTGGGGGGTTGGGTTCAAACCCACCCTGACATTTGGTGGAATTAATGTATCTGGAATTGGAAGTTAGTCTCAGTGATAACTGTTATGTCAGCTACCATCAGCAGCTCTAAAAAGACATCTCATTCACCACTTTTAGGGTAGAAAATTCATCACCTTTACCTGGTCTGGCCTTCATGTGACTCTAGACCCACACAATGTGGTTGTCCCTTAACCAATGTTCCCTTTAAGCTTGAAGGGTCCGTACATACTGATTGGCATGTGAACACATTGACTTTGGGTTCCAGGAGATCTCAGGGGTTTGCATGGTGGTAGGACAAATGAGAGGGAAAATAAATCTAAACTGGCCAAGCAAGCCAACAGTTCAAGAGCGATTATAAATAGGCAACAAATGCTGGCCTTGCCATTGATATCCATAGCCCAAAAAAATGATTTATCCACTCACTCCATTGTAGAGCGTTCCAATGTACAAAGCCCTTTCATGTCCATTCTCACCCTTCATAATTCCAAAGTATCCAGCCCTTTGAGTCCATTGCACAAACTTCCATTGGTAATTCCTTTCACTAAGATTTTGTGTTAAATTACAATACCCATAAACATAAGCAAAGCTAATGCATTAGTGTTGTATTGAGGGAATGCAGCTCTGTTGGAGATTTTTTTTTAGTTGTGACTGTAAACAGAGCTCATATGGGCAGAAGGGATTCCACAGTGCCCTTTCCAGTGTTCACTCAAACCCCAGCAACAAAAAAACAATTTGCTAGTCACTCTTTGATGTTTCCGAGTTGCTGTGTCTGTCTACATAATGAGAATCAGATGCAACCCATTTTCTCATTCTTTCATGGGTTGTGGGCATTGCTAGCAAGGCCAGACTGTGTTGCCCATCCCCAATTGTCTTCACCACTTCAGAGAGCAGTTAAGAGTCAGCCACATTGAGGTTGGGCTGAGTCACATGTACGTCGGACCAGGTTAGGATGCCAGATTCCCTTCCCAAAAGGACATTGGTGAACCAAATGGACTTTTGTAACAATCAATGATAGTTTCATGGTCACCTTCATTGTTTATTCTGGATTTATTAGTTTAATTCCAATTCCACCAGATGCTCAGGTTCCCAGAGCATTAGCCTGGGCCTCAAGATCACTAAGCCAGTGACATTATCACTAGTTATCGTTAATTGTACCAATCATCAAGGGTGCAATAAATTACACATTATAATGTAAGGTAAGTCCCTTTTCTTGTCAAGATCTAGAGTGGCAAATCCTCTACCACTGATAATAGACTCAGCATAGAAAGGACAATAGGATTCTTCTGGCACAGTTGTAGTGTCCCTACCGCTGAGCCAGAAGGTCCTGAGTTGAAGTTTACTTTCCCCAGAATTGTTCATAGCATATCTGGACAGGTAGGTTACACCATGCTACTGTCTCTCCATTGATTGCTAAACTCTTGGAATCATCTGGCACTATATAAATATAATTAGGTAATTTTCTGCATTTTAATGTAAAACGCAGTAAACCAAGCCATGACCTATTCAGCTGGTAGCACTGTCACCTTCTGGTAAGATGGATTCACTGCAAGATATAAGCAGAATAATCAAGGTTGGCACTCCAGTACAGTACTGAGAGAAAACCTTTCCACATAACGAGTGGTTTGGGGCTTCAATGGAAGTCTGGTGGAGGCAGGTTCAATTGAAATATTTAGGAGAGTGTCAGGTAATCACTCAAACAGTAACAATGTGCAGAGAAAATGGCTACACAACATGATGCTCATCGTGCGAATGGCTCTGTGAAAATGTCCCTCATTCTGTGATTTGAGGGTAAGTATTGGTCAGTCTTTCTGGGGTAATGCCCATATTCCTTTGAATAAAGTACCAACTCCTCCCTCCCCAAAAGGGAAGGGGTTTAAACTCCCCCTCACAGCACCCACTTAGTACCACAGTAATATGTTGCTGAGGCTGGAGATTTAAAACTTTGGCAATGCTCAGCAAACCCAATAACATCTATGTACAGAGCAACAGGATTAACATTAAAACACTGTTTGAAAGTTCATCGACCCATAAAGGGTTCTCTTTCTTCATTCCATCATTTGCTCAGCACCTTCCCAAACCTGGCACTGGAACATCAGACTGGAATCCCTGATTGCATCTCTCGAATTTAGAACCTTTGAAGGTTAAGGGATGGTCTGATCAAAGTCTTCATGATAACAGGGTATGTAAAGACAAACTATTTCCACTGGTTGACTATGCCAGAACTAGGGAGCGTGGTTTGAAAATTAGACCCATACCATTCAGGAGGGATGTTGGGAAACACTTTGACACACAAAGAGACTTTGAAACTCTAATCCACAAATGGCAGTGGATGTTAGATCAGTTGTTAGTTATAAATCTGAGATAGATACATTATTGAGAAGCAGAAGTATTAAAGAACATGGGCCAAAAGCATATATATGGAGTGAGGACACAGATCAGCCAATATTTCATTGAATGGTGGAACAGGCTGGAAGGGCTGAATGGCCTACTCCTGTTTCTGCATCCTGAGTCTCTGTTACTCACAGCACTCTGACTGAGCTGCCTGTCCTTTCTGGGTCACTGTGTGTGGGAATGCTTTAAAACATCTTTAAAACGAATGAGAAATCGTGACTTCCCGCGCACACGAACACACACAGACTTGCTGGGTGTCAGTATGCGAGTGTGAACAGCACCATTACTGGTGGGAAAAGGCCGCAGTCTGAGGTCCTTCTGCCAAGTATGACGAGGGTTTATTAAGTTGCCAGATGTCCTGGATGGGGGGGTGTACATGGTTTCTTTTCATGATTAGAAAATGGCTTTTTGTCGCAACTGGATTGAAGCTCTTATGGGGAATGTCAAAATTCCACTGTCTTTTCAGCAAAGTCTGTACGGAACTGTTTTGGACCTTCGATACCTATTTATGGATATTTATGAATAAAATATAATTCTGCTAAAACGACTTTACTGATCAGTAGGTCCTGCCACATTCCCATTTTGTTTTAGAAGCGCGCTTGGCATACTGACATTGAATTGAGCCTATCAGCTGGGGAACGATGCCTTGAGGTGATGTTCCATCGCAGAGACAGAGAGAGTTGAGGGCGTAGTTGTTGCAGCCTGGATACACACAGAGAGGGAAGGGGGTGTGGGGGTTTCCCTGCCGGGGATTCCCCACCGCCACGTGACCAGCGCAACATTCCATGTGACGTCAGGAGAGACTCCCCAAGCCCCAAAGAACAGAACAAAAAAAAGAGCGAGAACAAAGATAAAGGGAATGGGGAGAAGGAGAGAAGGAAAACGCCCTCACCTTTACACAGCTTCGCAGGAGGAGAAATACAGGGTGATGGATGACAAACATCTTATTCTGTTCTGTCTTTCATTAGCAGAAGTGATTTTGTTGATGATCCCTTTAAATGGATTTTTCTGTAGCTCACTCCTGCAGTAAATGCACCATCTGTCTGTAGCTGTGTGTCTCTCTGTGTGCGGGTCTCCCTCTATTACTCGCCATGCCTCTCTCACTCACCCTCCAGCTATCTTACGCTGCCTGTGTGCCCCTGTGCCCCTCTCCCTCTGTCTTTCTGTGTCTCTGCATTTCTGTCTCTTTTTACCTGATCTGCTCCCGTTTCTTTCTCCCCCATCCCTTTCTCTCCCTATTTCTGTCTCTTTGCCTCTGTCTCCACTCCTCTGAATTGTCTCTGTATTTGTTTCTCTGTTTCTATGCGTCTCTGCCTCTATTTCTGTCTTTATTTCTGTCTTTGTATATGTTTCTGTCTCTATGTACCCCTGTCTCTATTTCTCTGTCTCTTTATTTCGATATTTGTCTCCGTTTCTATGTACCTCTGCCTCTGTCTCTAATTCTGTCTTGGTTTATTTCTGTGTGTGTGTGTATTTCTGTCTGACTCTGTGCACCTCTGCCTCTCTCTGTATCTTTAATTCTCTTTGTCTTCTCTATTTCTGTTTTTGTGTGCATTTCTCTCTGTCTTCATGTATCTCTACCGCTCTGCCCCTCTCCCTACTTCTGTTTCTTTCTTTCTGTCTCTGTTTTTTCCCCTGTTTCTATGTACCTGCATCATCGTCTGTCTCTCTTTACCTCTGCCTTTCTCTCTCTCTCTAAGTGGTTGATACATAAGAAAACACAATTAAAATAAAACCCGAGATACGAATCGAATCAGATTGAGCGAGACTTGCTTTTCCACTGTCGTTAAACTGAAGAGAATGGGGAGGTAGCTACTTAGCTGCGGGTGGTATCTGGGAATCAAGGCAGATTTCAGGAGTTCCAGGGTTTTTTTTGAGGGGGGGGGGGGAATGAGATTATCCTGCACAATGTAGCCCTCTTCAAACCCCCGTCCCGCTCAGTGACCCGACCCAGGAGCTCAGTGAATTAACAGTGTATAGCCTCAATCCGACAGTCACGGTTCCTCCTGATCTTTTCTGCAGCGCTATTTAAACAGCTGAGCGCCACTCTGGGAGATTCCCTCTCGCCTTCCATCAGTTTGCTCCTAATCCCGTTGGCATCTGAGGCAGATTGTTAAACCCGCTGTTAGTTACCGAGCCGTGCCCCGTGGCTGTCTGTTGAGTAAACTTTCCCCGCTCGCCACCCCCTTTCCCATCCAACCCGGATCCATAAGCAACCCGAATTTCCTGGGATGAGGTGAGAATTTCAACTTCTTTCTCTCTGATTCCACCCCGCCATCTCTCTGAACCCCCAGACTGTCACCTTTGTGTGTGTGTGAGAGAGAGATGAATTCACTTGAATTCCTCGCAATCTTTATTAGTTCCTGGGATCTCGCTCGTTCCGTCTAAACTAAGGCGGATTAATTTGCGCGGAATAGGGAGGAGAGTTTCCGCTCTGTTGCTGGCTTTATCTAAGCCTCTGATGTTCCCTAACCAAACTGTTCAGGGATGTTATTGCACATCTCTGCAACAGGCGGGACTTGAACTCAGACCTCCCGGATCAGAAGTAGGGACACCACCACTGCGCCACAGGAGCCCTTCTCTCGGACTCTCTGTCCAAAGGAAGCCGCTCGCTCTCTCCCCTCTCCAAAGGCTCAATCGGTGCTATTCCTGTTCCAGTGCCAGCCACCTCTCCAGCTCTGCCTGTGCGCCAGGTAAAAGCCTATTGTCACTGCAAGGACTGCCCTGGGTTTAGAGCTCAGTCAGAAATCTACCGCATTCACATAGCTCGGTTCTGCACTTCCACTCCAAATCGGTTTGACCCCACCAGCAGTTGTTTCAATGATCTGTAGATGTATCTAATATAGACATAATAATAAACCAGGTAATTACTATAATAACATACATTCGTCTGTAAACATAAATTTAAATATGTAGTTTTGGTTATATATGTGGACTTGAATATGTATGGATATGTTGTAGAGTGGGATTTAAATACATATGTAGTTTTAGATTTAAATTGTATATGGATTCAATATAAATGATTTGAATGTACATAGGTTTGAATATATATGGATCATTACTTATGGATCCAATAAATATGGATTTGAATATAAATCAATTTAATACGTATGGATTTAAATATATATAGATCATTTAATGTGTGGATTTGAATATAAATCGTTTTGAATATGTATGATAAAATATATAAAGCTTTGAATATATTTAACTGCGCATACAATATATAGATTTGAAATAAATAATTCCATTTCATTTGGTTTCAAGTACATATGGCCTAAATGTATGTTGGTTTCAAAACATGTGAACTCATTACACGTGGATTTGAAAACATTCATTCTATATATATTTGAATATACATGGTTTCACTATATACAGATTTAAATTTATATATGTATGGGTTCATGCTTTATCTATTTTGGACAAAATCTGGGTATGATATTTAAGGTGCAACCTATAAATTATTGTATACTCGTGTGTAAAGGTGAGCAGTAAAGATTAGGGCTGAATCTGAGGTTTCTATATTTTGATCCGGGCCTTTTGTTTTAGATATCTCTGATTGTGTGGTCCTGTGGTCGCGATGACTTATGGGAAATTCCCAGATGGCCAACTCCTGGGAGTGAAGATTCCCAGTGCCCCAGCCACAAGTGAGATCCTAAATTCAGCGGCTGCAGCGGCTGTACCATCGGACAGACAGTGGGAGCTATGAGCTGGACCTGAGACTCAGGAATTACACACGTAACACCAACACAGCCAAGCCTAGAGGCTGGAAATCAGGACTGGGAAGAGTCTAACCTCGGCAAGGAAATTCCTCAAACCAGGATTAAACATAACATAAAAGGGAAATCCTCAACGTGCTGACAGAGAGGGGGAAATAAACAGAACAGGGAGATTTCCAGTGTGAAGATCAACATTCGCTGCTCCCTACGACCAAAGAGAAACTTCTTGCAATTAGATTGTTACAATGCAGCAGGGAGCGTGCGGGACGGGTATAGGATAAAGGAAACAAAAACCAGGATTAAACATTCCTGAAGGACACGGGAAGATTGCACCGTACCAGAAAGTCCAAGGGAGAGAAAGACCTTCACATTCTTTGCAAATGTTGAGCAGGATATTCGGTTAATTCAGAGAGAAAGAAAGCGAGACTGATAATCAGCGCCTGTTAACGGTAAGAAAATATAAACTTTCCCCTTGCATTTGAACTGACAATATCTTACACATTGTGGCTTTGTTCATTTTTATATGTAACAATATCTTACACATTTTGACTGTTCATTTTTATATGCATTGCGCTCGTGATTGCTAGTCACAAGGGGAAATTTTACGATCGTTTTATTGTTCAAAAAAGAACTTTGTTTTCTTGGAAGCGGTTTAATCTTAACTTTGCTACCATTTCCTCTCTTTTCGTTTCCAAAAAACCTTGTTTCCCCTATCGCAAACGGCGAGTGCGAGACTTTTCACTGTCTTTTCCCAACCACACACCAAAAAAGAACAAACGGAACATGAGCGGAGGAGGATCTTGGAACAAACGGGAATGTGGGAAAGGTCGAGGGCATAATATAGAGAGAGAGTGGGAGAGGTAGTGCCAAAGTTGAGGGAGAATGCGAGATAAAAGGTACTGCAGATGCTGGAGAATCCGAGATAACAAGCATGGGGCTGGATGAACACAGCAGGTCAAGCAGCATCATAGGAGCAGGACGCTGCTTGACCTGCTGTGTTCATCCAGCCCCAGGCTTGTTATCATTGAGGGAGAATGCTCCCGGGTTAAGGAGTTAGTAGGATTTCCATAAACTGGGAGTGACTTGAAAGTGTCTCACTTAAGCTCGGGTCAGACGAGTCTGTTTCCATTGGCAGATGTCCTTCATTTCTATGAGAATAACACTGTGCTGTGACCTAGACTGGGGCGGGGTCAGGGATAAGGGGAAGGGGTGAGGGTAACTGAGTATTGAGATAACAGCATGTGGGTGTGAATACAAACTACTCCCTACCGCACTTACTCCCCCCTCCTACTCAACCTGCACAATTCCAACATTCTCTCCCTTTAATTTGGAAAGTTCACGATTTGGAGGCCGTGATGGGTAGTAAGTGGGGGAAAAATTTGAAAGTTTCTGAGCTGACAGGTTAGAGGTGTAAATTGGGGAAAGATTTCAGATTAGCTTTGAAGTGAACTAATGCAGGAGATCTCAGTCCCTGTCTGCACTGAGTGTAACAAGGTCAGCCAGGTGGACTCATAGAATATGAGTTCCCTGATTGGGGCTGTTAATCTGGTCCAATCAGGGAGCCCTGGCTGACAGATATAAACAGGTGTGTCAAAGGTTCTGTTCACTCTGGGACCTGGTTCTGAAGAAGCTGGGTCAGCATCAAGGATGCATACGGCATACTTTCCTTCATCGGACGGGGTATTGAGTACAAGAGTTGGCAGGTCATGTTACAGTTGTATAAGACTTTGGTTCGGCCACGTTTGGAATACTGCGTACAGTTCTGGTCGCCACATTACCAAAAGGATGTGGATGCTTTGGAGAGGGTGTAGAAGAGGTTCACCAGGACGTTGCCTGGTATGGAGGGTGCTAGCTATGAAGAGAGGTTGAGTAGATTAGGATCATTTACATTAGAAAGACGGAGGTTGAGGGGGGACCTGATTGAGGTCTACAAAATCATGAGAGGTATAGACAGGGTGGATAGAAAGAAGCTTTTTCCCAGAGTGGGGGGAACTCAATTACTAAGGGTCATGATTTCAAGTTGAGAGGGGAAAAGTTTAAGGGAGATATGCATGAAAAGTTCCTTACGCAGAGGGTGGTGGGTGCCTGGAAAGCGTTGCCAGCGGAGGTGGTAGATGCAGACACGTTAGTGTCTTTTAAGATGTATCTGGACAGGTACATGGATGGGCAGGGAGCAAAGGGATACAGACCCTTAGAAAATAGATGACAGGTTTAGACAGAGGATCTCGATCGGCACAGGCTTTGAGGGCCGAAGGGCCTGTTCCTGTGCTGTAATTTTCTTTGTTCTTTGTTCTTTGACTCTCAATGTGTAACTAAAGAGTGATCTGGTGACAGCATACTGTGAAATTATTTCACTCAGTCCCTGTCTTTGTGGGATCTCAACTGCAGGGAGGATTGCTTTCAGACTGTAAGGATTACATTTCTGCATTTCCAGGCACAGCTGCATTCATTCACCAGATCTGACTGAATAATCTGAGGGGAGGGGCCTCCCCTTGCACTCCTCTTCCCCCTTTTTCTCTTTCCCCTTTTACTTTCTTCCATTTCATTTCTCTTTCACCGTTTCCATCATTCCCCCACCCTTCCTCTCATGTTCTTTCTCCCACCCTCCTTCACCACCCTTTTACCACATCTCTCCCTATTCCACTGCCCTCTCTCTCTCCCTACCCTTCTTGTCCTACCTGTCACTGTTCCCCCTCTCTTTCTTTTCACCTTTCCTCCTCCCTTCCTTTCCTCTCTTCCTCCTCCCTTTTCCCCTCCCTCCCTTTCCCTTCTTCCTCCTTCCTTCATTCTCTCGCTTCCCCGCCTTCTCTTCCCCTCCCCTCTTTAGCCCCTTCTCCACTCTTTCCACTCCCACTTCTTCCATCTCCTGTCCTCATTCCCCTTTCCATCTCTTACCCCCTTCAGTCAATCACTTGATCTTTTGAGTTTGACCCTGGCAAACTGGGAGGGGGTGGGTGAGTAGCAACTGGAGCATTGTGGGTGGTTGTGAGGGAAGCAATAGGAATGGGAGACAGCAGCCAAAATGATGATAATTGATTGAAGCTCCTTATTTTTCTGGCTACTACTGTTTGAATGTTGAGAATGGCTTTATGTATTTATTTCGCTAAACAAAAACAACTGCGCCAAAAGGGTGAGCTAAGATTTACACAACTGAAAACAATGAATAACTAATCCAGCCAACTAATCATATCAGCTCTGGTGCTAAATCAGTTCAGTCATGCTATTGTCCCAAAAGTTTCTTCCCATCAATCCCATAAACAATATAATTGGGCACCACTAATTAACAGTGATATTCTATTGGTTGGGATTATGACAAGCAGCCATTTCTCATTTAAGCTTTTAAAGTGATACATAGAAAATGACTCAATCCCTCTGATGGTTGTCAATAAAGGGTGAACCGCAGCGATTCTCCATGCTTCATATTTGTGAATCCAGACTCTTTGCAGTCTGTGAGTGAAAAAAAAGTGTCAGCTAGAATTACCGTTGCTGATCAGGTCTTGCTGGATTTATGTCTGAACATTGGATGAGAACATAACAGATCCAACTGATGAGTCTACCATAGTCTGACCATTTGTTGCTATGTTTCGTTTATTTGATTCGAAAACAACAAAACCATGAAATGTCTTTCTGGTTCCAATACCCTCTCCTGTGATTTTGTTTTAAACATTGAGTTGTTACAATCTGAATGTGCTGTGGAAGGTGGAGGCAGAAGATTCAATAGTTAACATTCAAAATGAATTAAGGTAACAGCAATGAACAGATAAAACTTACAGGTCTATGAGGAAAGAGCAGGGGCATGGATTGCTCTTCTGAAGTGGTTCACAGACATGATGGGCTGAATGGTCTCCTGTTGAGTATATTCATCTGATTCGCAGCAGTACAACATAAACCTTCATTAATGCATGACACCACGGAGGAGAGAAAGCAAATAAAAGAAGCGTGGAGGGATTATGACAAAAGACTAGCAGCTAACGTTAAAGGGAATCCCAAAATCTATAATGATATAAATAATAAAATGGTTGTAAAAGGAAGAGTATGGCTGATTTTTGACCAAAAAGGAAACCTTCACTTGGAAGAGGGGGCATAGATAAGGTACTAAATTAATAGAGTCATACAGTCATATAACACAGAAACAGACCTTTCAATCCAACCTGTCCATGCCGAACATGATCCCAAACTAAACTAGTCTCACCTACTTCTGGCCCATACCCCTCCAAATCTTTCCTATTCATGTTCTTATCCAAATGTCTTTTAAACATTGTAATAGTGCCCACATCCACCTCTTCCTCAGGAAGTTCATTCCACATGCAAACCACCCTCTGTGTAAAAAAAAAATTGTCCCTCATGTCTTTTTTAAATGTCTCTCCTCTCACCTTAAAAATGTATCCCCCCCCTAGTCTTGAAGTTCCTCCATCCTAGGAAAAAGACATCTACCATTAACTCCATTTACAACCATCTAGATTTTATAGATGTCTATAAGAGTACTTCTCAACCTCCTATGCTCCAGTGTAAAAAGTCCCAGCCTATCCAGCCTTTCTTTGTAACTCAAATCATCCATTCCCAGCAACATCCTGGTAAATCTCTTCTGAATCCTCTCCAGTTTAATAATATCTAATTCTTCGCTAAATTTCTGCTTTGGTCACAGTGAAAGAGGACACTAGAAGGGTTGCAATTGATAAGAAAGAAGTATTGGATAGGCTGCCTGTACTTAAAGTAGACGAGGAACCAGAACCTGTAAGATACATAAGGATACTTAGGGAAGTGAGAGTGGAAATTGTGAAAAAAAAACCAAAATGTTTCAGTCTTCCTTAGATTCAGGGTGGTGGCAGATAGGGAGACATACAAATATCATACTTTTGTTCAAAGAAGAGTCTGAAGTGAAGCCCAGCAATTACAGGCCAGTCAGATTACCATCACTGGCGGAGAAACTTCTGGAAGCAATAATTTGGGACAAAATTAATAGGCTCATGGACTAACATGGGTTAATTAAAGAAAGCCATTGTAGATTTCCTCAGGCAAAATCATGTCAATCTAACCTGCTGGAGTTTCTTGAAAAGGTACAAAAGGGTGATGAGAACAATATTGTTGATGTGTAGATGAATTTTCAGAAGGCATTTGATATAGTACCGCACATCAGACTTGATAGTAAAGTTAGAGGACATGAATAAAAGCGAAAAAAGCACCATGAATGTGACATTGACTGAGTATTAGGAAATAAAATGTAGCGGTTAATGGATGATCTTCAGGCTGGAGGAAGGTTTGTAGTGGAATTCCTCAGGGGTCAGTGTTGCTTTTCCTAATGTATATTAATGATGTAAGCCTAGGTGTACAGGACACAATTTCAACATTTAGGGATGATACAAAACTTGGAAATATTGTCAACTGTGAGGAGAGTAGTGTAGGACTTCAGAAGGGACATGGACAAGATGGTGGAGTGGGTGGATAGGATGACATTCAGTGCAAAGAAATATGAGATAATTCATTTTAATTGTAAGAATATGGAGAGACAATCTGAAATAAAGGCTACAACTCTAAAGGATATGGAGGGAGAGAGGGATTTGATGCATATGCGCACAAGGGATGGAAAAGAATGTGGGAAAGTTCTTTTTTAAGAAGAAACAGAGGCATAGACTTCTTTGTGAGTGGGGAAATCTGAAGCACAAAGGGACTTGAGAGTCCAAGTTCAAGGTTCTCTTAAGCTTAACATGCAGGTTCAGTTAGTAGCCAGGAAGGCAAATGCAATGTTAATGTTAATTTCAAGAGAGCTTGAATACAAGAGCAGAGATGTACGCTGAGGTTGTATAAGGCTCTGGTCAGACTGCATTTGGGATATTGTGAGTAGTTTTGGGTCCCATTGGAGGGGGTCCAGAGGAGGTTTACAATCCTGGGGATAAAGTGCTTGTCGAATGAGGAGTTGGTGAAGACTCTGGAGTTTAGAAGGATGAGGCAGGGTTTGATTGAAACTTACAAAGTACTGAGAAGCCTGGATAGAGTGGACATTGGAGAAGACGTTTCCACTAGTAGGAGAGACTAGAACCCAAGGGTACAGCGTCAGAATGAAGGGACAATCCTTTAGAACTGCGATGAGTAGAAATTTCTTCAGTTAGAGGTGGTGAATCTGTGAAACTCATTGTCACAGAAGGCTGTGGAGACTAAGTCATTGAGTGTATTTAAGTCAGAGACAGATAGGTTCTTGAATGATAAGGTGTTCGAGGATTATTGGGAGAAGACGGGAGAGTGGGTTTGAGAAACATACCAGCCATGATTGAATAGTGGAGCAGAATTGATGAGCTGAATGACCTAAATCTGCTCCTATATCTTAGGGTCTTATGGGATGGGCAATAAATGCTGGCTCGGTAATGACCGTGTCCCACGAGTGAATCTAAAAATAGCCATTAAAGCCAATGGGACAGGTTGAGAGAGCTGTTAATAGATCATAGAATATCCTAGTTTTAACTAATAATGCATAGAGTACAACAGCAAAGGGATCATGTTGAACCTTTTAACAAGGCAACATATTCATATTCTGTTCAGCCTCAGCTGGAGTAGTGTGTACAGTTCTGGGCATGACACCTGAAGAAGGATATGAAGTCATTGGACCGAAAGCAGAATGGGTTGATGAGAATTTTTTTTTTATTCATTCATTCAGTCGTTTCAGCAGCGGGAGTCCGGAAGGAGGCGCGAGGGCAGCCTGGGAAGGTAAGCTTCTCCTTTAAAAACTTACCTCGTGAATAGGCGGAGTGCGCGTCGAGCAGGAGCAGACACGGGACGGTTGAGTAAGTGAGGTAATATATTTGGGCGGAATATAGGGGACGGAAAGGGAACAGGCAGGCAGTGCAGGGATCCCCTGTGGCCGTTCCCCTCAATAACAAGTATACCGTTTTGGATACTGTTGAGGGGGACTACTTACCGGGGGTAAGCCATAGGGTACAGGTCTCTGGCGCAGAGTCTGTCCGTGTTGCTCAGGAGGGAAGTGGGGAGAGGAGGAGAGCATTAGTCATTGGGGACTCCGTAGTTAGGGGGACAGATAGGAGATTCTGTGGGAACTAGAGAGACTCGCGGTTGGTGTGTTCCCTCCCAGGTGCCAGGGTCCATGATGTCTCGGAACGTGTTTTCGGGATCCTTAAGGGGGAGGGGGAGCAGCCCCAAGTCGTGGTCCACATAGGCACCAACGACGTAGGTAGGAAAAGGGATGGGGATGTAAGGCAGAAATTCAAGGAGCTGGGGTGGAAGCTTAGAGCTAGAACAAACAGAGTTGTTATCTCTGGTTTGTTACCCGTGCCACGTGCTAGCGAGGCGAGGAATAGGGAGAGAGAGCAGTTGAACACGTGGCTACAGGGATGGTGCAGGTGGGAGGGATTCAGGTACCTGGATAATTGGAGCTCATTCAGAGGTGGGGCCTCTACAAATGGGATGGTCTGCACCTGAACCAGAGGGGTACCAATATCCTGGGGGGGAAATTTTCTAATGCTCTTCGGGAGGGTTTAAACTAATGCAGCGGGGGATGGGAACCTGACTTGTAGCTCCAGTGTACAGGAAGTTGAGAGTAGTGAGGTCATGAATAAGGTTTCAAGGTCGCAGGAGTGTACCGGCAGGCAGGAAGGTGGTTTGAAGTGTGTCTACTTCAATGCCAGGAGCATTCGGAATAAGGTGGGTGAACTTGCAGCATAGGTTGGTACCTGGGACTTTGATGTTGTGGCCATTTCGGAGACGTGGATAAAGCAGGGACAGGAATGGTTGTTGCAGGTTCTGGGGTTTAGATGTTTCAATAAGATCAGGGAAGGTGGTAAAAGAGGGGGAGGTGTGGCACTGTTAGTCAAGGACAGTATTACGGTGGTAGAAAGGACGTTTGATGAGGACTCGTCTACTGAGGTAGTATGGGCTGAGGTTATAAACAGGAAAGGAGAGGTCTCCCTGTTGGGAGTTTTCGAAAGGCCTCCGAATAGCTCCAGAGATGTAGAGGAAAGGATAGCAAAGATGATTCTGGATAGGAGCAAAAGGGGCAGGGTAGTTGTTATGGGGGACTTTAACTTTCCAAATATTGACTGGAAACGCTATAGTTCAAGTACTTTAGATGGGTCAGTTTTTGTCCAATGTGTGCAGGAGGGTTTCTTGACACAGTCTGTAGATAAGCCAACAAGAGGCGATGCCACATTGGATTTGGTACTGGGTAATGAACCAGGCCAGGTGTTAGATTTGGAGGTAGGTGAGCACTTTGGTGATAGTGACCACAATTTGGTTACGTTTACTTTAGCGATGGAAAGGGATAGGTATATACCGCAGGGCAAGAGTTATAGCTGGGGGAAGGACAATTATGAGGCGATTAGGCAAGACTTAGGATGCATAGGATGGGGAAGGAAACTGCAGAGGCTGGGCACAATTGGAATGTGAAGCTTGTTTAAGGAACAGCTACTGCGTTTCCTTGATAAATATGTACCTGTTAGGCAGGGAGGAAACAGTCGAGCAAGGGAACCGTGGTTTACTAAAGAAGTTAATCTCTTGTCAAGAGGAAGAAGGGGGCTTATGTAAAGATGAGGCGTGAAGGCTCAGTTAGGGCACTTGAGAGTTACAAGTTAGCCAGGAAGGACCTAAAGAGAGAGCTAAGAAGAGCCAGGAGGGGACATGAGAAGTCTTTGGCAGGTAGGATCAAGGAAAACCCTAAAGCTTTCTATAGATACGTCAGGAATAAAAGAATGACTAGAGTAAGATTAGGGCCAGTCAAGGACAGTAGTGGAAAGTTGTGTGTGAAGTCCGAAAAGATAGGAGAGGTGCTAAATGAGTATTTTTCAACAGTATTCACACGTGAAAAAAACAATGTTGTCGAGGAGAATACTGAGATACAAGCTATTAGGCTAGACGGGATTGAGGTTCATAAGGAGGAGGTGTTAGCAATTCTGGAAAGTGTGAGAATAGATAAGTCCCCTGGGCCGGATGGGATCTATCCTAGGATTCTCTGGGAAGCTAGGGAAGAGATTGCAGAGCCTTTGGCTTTGATCTTTATGTCGTCATTGTCCACAGGAATAGGGCCAGAAGACTGGAGGATAGCAAATGTTGTCCGCTTGTTCAAGAAGGGGAGTAGAGACAACCCTGCTAAATATAGACCAGTGAGCCTTACTTCAGTTGTGGGTAAAGTGTTAGAAAGGATTATAAGAGATAGGATTTATAATCATCTAGAAAGGAATAATTCGATTAGGGATAGTCAACATGGTTTTGTGAAGGGTAGGTCGTACCTCACAAACCTTATTGAGTTCTTTGAGAAGGTGACCAAACAGGTGGATGAGGGTAAGGCGGTTGATGTGGTGTATATGGATTTCAGTAAAGCGTTTGATAAGGTTCCCCACAGTAGGCTATTGCAGAAAATTCGGAGGCATGGGATTGAGGGTGATTTAGCGGTTTGGATCAGAAATTGGCTAGCTGTAAGAAGACAGAGGGTGGTGGTTGATGGGAAATGTTCATCCTGGAGTTCAGTTACTAGTGGTGTACCGCAAGGATCTGTTTTGGGGCCACTGCTGTTTGTCATTTTTATAAATGACCTGGATGAGGGCGTAGAAGGATGGGTTAGTAAATTTGCGGATTACACTAAAGTCGGTGGAGTTGTGGATAGTGCGGAAGGATGTTGCAGGTTACAGAGGGACATAGATAAGCTGCAGATCTAGGCTGAGAGGTGGCAAATGGAGTTTAATGTGGAAAAGTGTGAGGTGATTCACTTTGGAAGGAGTAACAGGAATACAGAGTACTGGGCTAATGGTAAGATTCTTGGTAGTGTGGATGAGCAGAGAGATCTCGGTGTCCATGTGCATAGATCCCTGAAAGTTGCCACCCAGGTTGATAGGGTTGTTAAGAAGGTGTACGGTGTGTTAGGTTTTATTGGTAGAGGGATTGAGTTTCAGAGCCGTGAGGTCATGTTGCAGCTGTACAAAACTCTGGTGCGGCCGCACTTGGAGTATTGCGTACAGTTCTGGTCACCGCATTATAGGAAGGATATGGAAGCATTGGAAACAGTGCAGAGGGGATTTACCAGGATGTTGCCTGGTATGGAGGGAAGGTCTTATGAGGAAAGGCTGAGGGACTTGATGCTGTTTTCGTTAGAGAGAAGAAGGTTAAGAGGTGACTTAATAGAGACATACAAGATGATTAGAGGATTAGATAGGGTGGACTGTGAGAGCCTTTTCCCTCGGATGGTGACAGCTAGCACGAGGGGACATAGCTTTAAATTGAGGGGTGATAGATATAGGACAGATGTCAGAGGTAGATTCTTTACTCAGAGAGTAGTAAGGGCATGGAATGCCTTGCCTGCAGCAGTTGTAGACTCGCCAACTTTAAGGGCATTTAAATGGTCGTTGGATAAACATATGGATGATAATGGAATGGTGTAGGTTAGATGGGCTTCAGATTGGTTTCACAGGTCGGCGCAACATCGAGGGCCGAAGGGCCTGTACTGCACTGTAATGTTCTATATTCTATATTCTATGTGGGATGTGAGTATGTGTGTCACTGGTTAAGCCAGTATTTCTTGAAGGGGCAATCATATTGCCATGGGTCTGGATTCATATGGGGACCAACCAGGTAAGGTTATTTTCCTAAAGGGTATCAGTGAACCAGACGGTGTTTTCTGGCCAATGGTAATGGTTCCAAGGTCATCATTAGAAGCTGAATTCCAGATTTTGTATTGACTTCTGCCTGGTGGGAATCGAACCAGATTTGGGGTCCCTTGAGTGTTACCTGGGTCTCTGGATTAATATTCTAGTGATAAAATCACTAGACCATTGCCACCCCTTGCAATGGAGCTTTGGCAGGGATGAGTTATGAAATAAGATTGGAGAAGTTAAGACTGTTTTCCTGGAGAAGAGAAGGCTGAGGGGAGATCCAATGGAGGTATTCCAAATCATGAGGTGCATCAGCAAAATAGATCTGGAAAAAATGTTCCCACTCATGAAAAATAGGTAGTATGACAGAGCATAGATTTAAGGTAATTGATAAAAGATTTTGCAAAAGTAACACAAGGAATAACATTTTCATACGGCAAGCGGCTGTGTTTAAGAAGTGTTGCCAAAGAGTTATGATTGAGGCAGATGCAATCAAGACTTTAAGAAAAGAGTTAGACAGTTATTTGAAAAGGAAGAAAGTGCAGGATTATGGGGAGAAAACAGGAAAATGGCACTATCATAGAATCCCTATAGTGTGGAAACAGGCCATTCGGCCCATCGAGTCCACACCAACCCGAGCATCCCAATCACACCACCCCGTACCCTATCCCTGTAACCCTGCATTTCCCATGGCTAATCCACTAAAAGAGACACTTATTTGGAGACCCAGTGTCGACATGATGGGCCAAATGGCCTCCTTCTGTTTTGTAACACTTCTGTGCTTCTGTGATTTATAACAAGTCACAATATCGTAACTTACAAATGAAGTAAAACACTGATATTGGCATTCAATAAGTTTTGATGCAACCTAATTGATTTAACCAATTGTTATGGGCTAAGTGGGAAGAAGATGCTTCCAATGGCAGGATGGTGAGTAAACAGAGGATGTAAATTTAAAATAATTGGCAAGAGGAGAGATGGAGAGAAGTTATTAACACAGTGAGTTGTTGTGATTTGGAAAGCACTGCCTAAAGGATGGTAAAAGCAGATTCAACAGTAACTTTCGAAAGGAAATTGGATAAATTCTTGAACAGGAGTAATGTTGTTTGAATAGGAATTAGTGGTATCAATTGCTGGCTCCTTCATAGAACCAGTGCAGCTGTGATCAGTCAAATTGACCTCCTTTTGAGTTGCATAATTTTCTGTATGTATCTTCAGTTTGGTAATGTCTTAAGAGGTGAGGTCTTTCCAGGTATCTCAATAAGACTAAAAGGCTATGATGAACGTTAGTGCCTATGTTTTGTTTGATCAGAAACATACAATAGTGCGAGTTGTTGCAATATTGTGAATTAGGGAAGGTCATATGTTGCACTGCTGGCAATTGGATAATTGCTAATGGAATAACACAGAACAGAAGGAAGCCATTCAGCCCATCATACCTGTGTCATCTCTTTGACAAAACCATCCAAAATTCCCCTATCCCTGTGCTTTCCTCCTATACCGCAAATGTTAGCCCCTCGTGCCCAGATAGAGTCATAGATTCGTACAGCATGGAAATGGGCTCTTCAGTCCAACCAGTCCACACCAACCACATTCTGAAACTAAACCAGATACCTGCTTTGTTTTGAAAGTTAACTATTGAATCTGAAGCGTCCACCTTTACAAGCAGCATGTTCCAGATCATAACCACTGCGTTAGAAAATAATTGCTGTTTCTCTATGTTGTCTCTGCTTCTTTCTCCAATCAGCCTAAATCTGCATCCTTCTGTGGCTGAGATTTCTGACAACAGAAGCACTCTCTCCTTGTTTGCTCTTAGTAAAACCCTCCATGATTTTGAACATCTCAATCCTCCTAATCATACTGCTCTAAGGATATCTTGACTGTAATCAGGACTGAGGGGGTAAGAGGAATAAAGTATCTTCATTAAATTATTTTCAGAGCAGTTCCAGTTGCTGCACTAAAATGCATTAAATAGCCTTCATATTCTGTAATTATCTTCTGTTATTGTGCATAGATTAACGGGATGATAACAAAGCTCAGAGGTTTAAAACTATTAGGAAAGATTTCTCTGGAAAAGAGATGACTAATTGATACATGGAAACAGACCCATCAGTCCAACTCATCCATGCTGACCAGATATCCTAAACTGATCTAGTTCTATTAGCCAGCATTTGGCGCGTATCTCTCTAAACCCTTCCTATTCGTGTACCTACCCAAATGCGTTCTAAATGTTGTAATTGTACCAGCCTCCTCCACTTCCTCTGACAGCTCATTCCATAACGCACCACCTTCTGTGAAAATGTTGCTCCTGAGGTCCCTTTTATATCTTTCCCCTCCGACCTTACACCTATGCCCTCTAGTCTTAGGCTCTCTTACCCTGGGAAAAAGACCTTGGCTATTCACCCTATCCATGCCCCTCATGATTTTTAAACCTCTATACGTTCAGCCTCCAACGCTCCAGGGAAAATAACCCCAGCCTGTCAATTGTGAAAGGCTTTGATGGACTTGAAATGTCATAACATTCAAGCTATGGGTCAAATGTTGGAAAGCGGAATGGGTGTAGATTTAAGGTTAGAGTAGCTCTTAGTTGGTGCAGACTCAGTGAGCCAAAGGGCCTCTTCTGTACTGTATGCTTCTGTAATTCTATGAGTCGATGTAGAGAAATAGTTTTCACTTTTGGGACTGAAAACAAAAGGTTATAAAAGTAGAATAGTCACTAATTGATCCAAAAAGGAATTCTGGAAAAATGTATCAGAGATTATAGGTACTGCAGATGCTGGAGAATCCAAGATAACAAGGTGTGGAGCTGGATGAACACAGCAGGCCAAGCAGCATCATAGGAGC
>JAHRHZ010000088.1:670518-703153 GCA_024137785.1 Ginglymostoma cirratum
GCTCCTATGATGCTGCTTGGCCTGCTGTGTTCATCCAGCTCCACACCTTGTTATTTCTGGAAAAATGTCTTTGTCCAGAGAGTGGTGAAAATGCCACATTAAATGGTTGAGGTGAAAATTTGTACAGGAAAGCTCAATATGCACATAAGGGAGAAAGGAACAGAAGGAGCTGAAGGACAAGAAATAGCTGGGTCGAATGGGCTGTTTTGTTATGGTCAATTTGTTTAAAATTCTATGTAATCCAAAGTAGCCTCTCTGTACTCGGGTGGGGGTGAAGTATAGGGTGGGGGGAAGGGGCCCATATTCCTGTTCCCTGCTCACTGACGCACCTATATTGGCATTGTAGCTTTAACACTGGTCTGAACCTCTTTGATGGGCAGAACACCTTCAGGCCTGAATGCCTACTGACATAAATTCCACTTGAAGTGGTTTCCTGGATCTGCTGTTTTGTATTGCCCAAGCAAGTGACAAGAAACACGAACTGACATGCCTCTTGTTGACCATCCTTTTGTACCTATTGCAAAGGTGCTACCTACAATAATAAAAATAGTCTTGTATTTATTTGCATTGGATAATTCACCTTAGACCAGAGAAGGCTCAACTGATGGAAATGTTCAAAAATTATGAATGCCTTTGAAAAAGAGTCAATAAGGAGAGCGCGTTTCCAGAGCAGGAGGATCAGTGACCAGCAGACACCGAGTTAAGGTGATTGCCAAGAGAAGCAAAGGCAACAAGAGGAACTGTTTTGCGCACTTATTTTAATTCATTCATGGAATAAGGGCATCACTGCTTGGGCCAACATTTATTGCCCATCCCTAATTGTTCAGGGGGCTGTTAAGAGTCAACCAAATTGCTGTGGTTCAGGAGTCACATATAGGCCAGACCAGGTGAGGATGGCAGATTTCCTTTGCTAAAGAGCATTAGTGAACCAGATGGGGTTTCCCCCTGACAATCGGCAATGGTTTTGTAGTCACTAATTGAGTCTTATTTCCAGATCTTCCTTGAATTCAAATTCCAACATCTGCCATGGTAGGAATTGCACCCAGGTTCCATCACTTGGGTCTCTGGATTAATAGGCCAGCACTAATACCACTAGGCCATTCCTTCAGTTGCTATGACCAGCACACACTGCCTGAAAGTGTAGTCAAAGTACATTTTTTAGTAGCTGTACCTCAATGGGTAAATGTGCACATTCTTCATGGGGTAACTTTTCATGTTATCGAGCAAGAATGTGGAAAAACTGGACATTTCTTTTAAGGAGCCAGTATGGGCATAAAGAGCTGAATGTCCATCTTCTGATCTGTCCCACTGTTAAGAAAAAGCATATTTCACAACCTCAGGAGCACTTTACAGCCAATGAAGTAGATCAGAATCTTTGATAACACAGTGTGGAGCTGGAGGAACACAGCAGGCCAGGCAGAATCAGAGGAGCAGGAAAGCTGACGTTTCGCATCAGGACCCTTCTTCAGAAATGGGGGAGGGGGAAGGGGGCTCTGAAATAAGTAGAGAGGAGGGGTGGGGCTGGGGAAGGCATGTGGGATGGTGATAGGTGAGTGCAGGTAGGGAGTGGTGGGGATTGGTCAGTGAGGTGGGAGGAGCTATCTCTGAGATCAGAATCTTTTGTAGTTCTATTGCCCTTGTAGTGTGGGAAGACTAGCAGCCAATCTACTCTCAGGAAGATCTCTTAATAGGAAGTGAGATGATGGCCAAATTTATCAGCTCAAATTTGACAGAAAGATAAATATTGGCCAAGGCACCAGAAAGGAACATTCCCCATCCCTTCCGACAAACTTGGAGGATCATTTGTACCTACCTGATGCAGCCTCAGCTTTACATTTCGTTCAGGAGGCAACAGCTCTTTCAATCCCATTGTATTTTCTGTAAGTGAATCATAGAATCCCTAAAGTGTGGAAGCAGGCCATTTGGCCCATTGAGTCCATACCAAGCCTCCAATAAATATCCCACCCAGTTTCACCACCCGCTATCCCTGTAACCCTGCATTTCCCATGGCTAATTCACCTAGCCTACACATCCTTGGACACTATAGGCAATTTAGCATGGCCAATCTGCTTATCCTGCACATCTTTGGACTGTGGGAGGAAACCAGAGCACCTGGAGGAAACCCACACAGACACAGGGAGGATAAGCAAATTCCACACAGACAGTCGCCCAAGGCTGGAATCAAACCCAGGCCTCTGGTGCTGTGAGGCAGCAGTGCTAACCACTGAGCCACCATGCAAAGCAGCCTTGATTTCACACTCAAGTCTGTGGATGGGACTTGAATCCATAACCTCCCAGACCCAGAAGCAAGAGGGCTAACAATGAAGCCACAAGCCACAGTTTAAGTGATTGAGAAATTCGGGCTGCATCTCATCAATTTGAGTTCAACCTCATGTGGGAACCAACTCATCTCTTTGTGACACATTCCCCCCTGACAATGTGGACCATTGAAGTGCAGTTTGTAATCTTAATTTTCTCCCCTTGACCAATTTCCCAAAACTGTTGACTGCAGCACGTAAGTATTTGTAAAAGATATTCGGTCCCGGATTTGGGTTTGAATGGATCGAGTAGAGTGATTGAAACAAAGCAGATCAGCTATGATTTTATCAAATGGTCGAATAGGCTTGAGGGGCCAAATGGGCCAAAGGGTCTTTTTCTGTGTTGTAGATCTCCATGGCTCTATGATTTTTGCCCTTCAGTGCAGTGACAGGCCAGAAGAAGATTCTAAAATATGAATCCCGTTTTCCAATGATGCTGTCAGTGAGTAATATTTTGTTTTAAGAGAAAGCTTTGTGCATTCTTGCACCACATATTTCTTCTAAATTGAAATCCCTGGTGTAGGTGGGGTTCTGTGGGGAAGCCTGTCTTAAATATGCTAAAATGTTGGCTCTGGAAATGTTGAGTCAGGAGCAGGTTGAGTGGGAGTCTCTCCCCAGAATTCCACACCTTGCACTCCTTCATAAAACATAACTGCAGCACAAAACTATGGTGGGATGTTAGGATATTTAAATTGTGTTTTTGTTTTGTTTGCATTTAAAATAAAGAGCAGAAGGTAAATAATTCAGTATAAAAGGAGGAGTGTTTTGAGTCAGGTTAACTTGGTGCAATAATTGTTTCATCCAGATCATTGATAGTTGAATTAAAACAATACATTGGTGCTCAGTTCAAACCTACTGCATCCCTTGTGTTCCTAGGTAACATGTATTCTACCTTCCTAATGAACTGGCCATCACGGTGATAAACTGGCTTAGTTCACTGAACAACACTGCTGAGGGCGTGAGGCACTGTTAGAAATATTAACACATTAACAGAATTGAAAGTTGCTAGAAACTAAGACAGACAGCCTTTTTGTGTGGAGAGAGTTTATTGACTTCCTCAGTCTCACAGCTTTCAATTCACCAACCCAGCATCACAGCATATGTTCAAAGGCAATTAGCATCATGGTGTGGAGGTAACGGTGTTGGACTGGGGTGGACCAGATCAGGAGTCACACGTCATCAAGTTATAGTCCAACAGGTTTATGTGAAATCACAAGCTTTCAGAGCACTGCTCCTTCATCTGACAAAGGAGCAGTGCTCTGAAAGCTTGTGTGATTTCAAATGAACCTGTTGGACTATAACCTGGTGTGGTGTGAGTCCTGACAATTAATACCCACCACCTACGTCTCTTAGCTAATGTCTGTCTCTCAACTAACATCACTGAAACTGGCTATCTGTTTGTTACAACATTGCTGTTAGTGGAACCTTGCTGATCACAAAATGGCTACCATGTGTCCTACATTACAAGAAGGACCATGCTTTACATTATGCTTTACTTGGCTGTAAAGTGTTTTGGAACGCTCAGCGATCATGGAAGGTGCTTTGTAAATGCAAATCTTTACTTTACTTACAGAAAGTGTGTAGAGTGTAAGTCTTCTGTTGAATCAGAGTGTAAAGACATCCCTAATCCCTGAAAAACCCATAATCTTGCTCAGCAGTAAGCATGCAGTTCAATTTTATTGCGTATAAAGGTTTCTCCTTGATCTGCAGTCTTCTGGCCTGTGTCTCCCCTGCGTTAATTTTTATTGCTAGGGGTCACCATATTAGGGAAATCTGATTTCAAAGGGTCTCCCAGTTGTTCCCTTCCAGCAGCTAAGAAACTGTTCCACCATCCTTCATCCCCACCTGACAAAAATCAAAAATTCATCAGAAAACAGACAGTAGGGATTCACTCAGGTTCTCAAGCCGTTAGTTTCTGAAGATTGGCATTAATGTTATCTCTGATTAATATGAACACACAAATTAGGTGTAGAAGAAGGCTACCAGGCCCCTCGAACCTATCCACCAAGCAGTAAGATCATGAGTGATCTGACTACTCCACATTCTCTACTGTACTCCTACCCCAAGGTCCTGATAGCTTTACACTCTCCCTTGCTAATCAAAAGAGAAAGTGAAAGTCACTATTAAAATATATCACTATGGCTGGGTCAAAATCTGGAACTCCATCCCTAACAGCACTGTGCATCCAGCTACACAGAATTCATTGCAGCAGTTCAAGAAGGCAGAACACCACCATATATTAATGACTCGGAGGAAGGAAGCGAACGCACTGCAGCCAGATTTGCAGACAACACAAAAATAGGTGGAAAGGCAAGTTGTGAGAGGGATACAAACAGTTTACAGAGAGATATTGATCGATAAAATAGTGGGGAAAATTGCTGGCAAATGGAGTTTCAGATGTTCATTTTGGAAGGGAGAACAAAAGAACAGAATATAATTTAAATGGAGAAAACTGCAGAAAGCTGCAACACAAAGGGACTTGGAGATACTTGTGCATGTACCGAAAGCCAGCACACACAGGCAGCAGGAAACCAGGAAGGCAAATGGAATGTTGGCCCTTATTTCAAGGAGTTTGGGGTATAAGAGTACAGAAGTCTCACTGGAGCTGTACAAAGTGCTAGTGAGACCACAGTACTGTGATAACAAGGTGCAGAGCTGGATGAACACAGCAGGCCAAGCAGCATCAGAGGAGCAGGAAAGCTGACATTTTGGGCCTAGACCGACAGTACTGTGAGTCGTTTTGGTTCCCTTACTTTCAGAAAAGATCTTTCTTTGGAGGCAGTTCAGAGAAGGGTCACTAGTATGATCCCTGGTATGGAGGGATTATCTTATGAGCAAAGGTTAAACAGTTTTGGACTCTGCTCACTGGAGTTTAGAAGAATGAGAGGTGATCTCATTGAAACATATAGGATTCTTAAAGAGGTTGACAGGGTAAATGCTGAGAGGATGTTTACCTTATGGGAGAGTGTAACTGGGGGCCACCACACCTCAGGCAAAGGGTGAAGTTGAGAAGGCAGAGCCTTCATGGTGACTTCAGCCAAAAGGGGAATTGGGCCCACCTTGTTCGTGTCCCTCTACATCACAAACCAGCCATCCAGCCAACGGAGCTAAAGATGCCCAAAAGAAGGAATTATCAACTAACTCCACCCCCATCTATTAAATCTTTTGAGGAAAGATTTTGCTCTTGCCCCTCAAAGATAGACTGAAAATAAATGTCTCTTCACATTTCTCATTCACACCCTTGTTCATTCATCCCTCTGTTTTCTAATGTTTGAACTCACGAGATGCTATCAACCAGCAGAGCACTGATTGGGAAGTTGCAAATGTGAGGTAAATCATTTCTGCACTGCATATCAAACAATAATGTTTCATCTTAGCAACAATTCAGAATGTTAGCATTATTAGGACTCGTCCACTAAAATCTCAGGTATTGCAGATCCTCTCCACGGATTATTCTCTAGTGTGGACACAGGTAAGATTCTTCCAATTGTGCAGGGAGACCAGAATCATAGAATCCCTACAGTGTGGAAACAGGTCATTTGGCCCATCAAGTCCACACCAACCACCCCCACAAAGAGCATCCCACCCAGACCCAGAGCCCCTATCTTATCACCTTGCATTCCCCATGGCTAACCCACTTGGCCTGCAAGTCCCTGGATACTATGGGGCAATTTAGCACGGCTGATCCACCCTAACCTGCATGTCTTTGGACTGTGGGGGGAAACCCACGCAGAAATGGGGAGAGTGTGCAAACTCCACACAGACAGTCGCCTGAGGGTAGGATCAAACCCAGGTCCCTGGCGCCGTCAGGCAGCAGTGTCACTCACTGAAACCACTGTACCACCCAACTAGGGGCTATAAATGCAAAACAGTCAGTAATTAACCTATCAGGGAATTCAAGGGAACTTCTTCACTCAGAGTGTTGTGAGAATGTGGAACTCACAATTACAGGGAGTGGACCAGATGAACAGCATTCATGTGTTTAAGAAGCAATAGATAATCTAGAACAGAAGAGGTACATTGATACATGTTCTGTTAGGTTTGAATGAATACCATTCAAGTCTCAAGTGATGAGATGCTGCGTAACATTAGTGGAGAAATTGAAAAGAAAAGCACCCTCAGCCCCTGTTCAGATTTCCCCAGCCTGGTTTTCACACTTTAAAAAAAGATAAATCAATTTATTCGGATGTTTTATGACACAAGTCTAGAGCAAGTAGGATTTGAACTCAGGGTGAATGACCCAGAGGTTACTATCCACACCTCAGCAACTTCCGCTGGTTCTGTTAAACAGTACATGCTTCAGGTGCAGCTATGAAGTATTTCCTTGGAACAATTAAATTTATTAATTATTCATTTGCGGGAAGTGGGCGTCGCTGGCTGGCCAGCATTTATTGCCTGTCCCTAGACTGATGCACTTTAATTGCTAGCTTTAACATAAAAAGAAGCAATCTACATTGCAATGTACATCATGAATCAACAGATAAATACTGATGCCGTGTGATGTAAAGGAATGGGAGGAGGATTATACAGAGGTTCAAGAAGGCAGCTCACCACCACCTTCCCAAGGACAACTAGGGATAGGCAGTAAATGCTGGCCCAGCCAGATAATCCCACACCCCACGAATGAATAAAACAAAAAGCCTAAATACCAGTAGGAATCCACAGGGCCAAATGGCCTTATTCTGTGCTGTTAATTCTGAGCCATTATATGGCATTTCCAAACCACTGGACTGTTTTAGTATAACACAATATCTTTTTATCCCCCTCATTCCCATTGTAATACAGATCCGCCTGAGTGGTTACCATGGTTAATGAGACATTCTGCTCCTGGGATCCTAAGTTTGAGGATCAGGCGATCAATGTGAACGTTGGAGGCCTTAAGAGAAAGCTCAGATCCAGCACCCTCTCCCGATTCCCCAACACCAGACTCGGGCAGCTGTTGACCTGTGACTCAGAAGAGTCCATTCTCCAGATATGTGACGATTACGATGTGTCGAAGAAGGAATTCTATTTCGACAGACACCCTGGGCTTTTCCCGTACGTGTTGAACTTTTACCAGACCGGGAAGCTGCACATGATGGATGAGCTTTGCGTTTTCTCCTTTTCGCAGGAGATTGAATACTGGGGCATCAATGAATTCTTCCTCGATTCCTGCTGCAGGTACCGCTACCACGAGCGCAAAACCGAGAGCAGGCGCAGAAACTGGGACGACGACAGTGATGTGAGCAGTATCGAGACCTCTCCAGATGAGATCTTGGACTTCAACCGAGACTTGCTATTATTCCGTGGCTTGAAGTATGGGAACTGCAGGAAGCAGCTCTGGCTAACCCTGGAGAACCCAGGCTACTCCATCCCTAGTAGACTTTTCAGCTTCCTCTCCATCAGTGTGGTTCTGGGCTCCATTGCCACCATGTGCATTCACAGCATGCCTGAGTATCAGATTCTAGACCAATACAACAACGAGATTGATGATCCTAGGTTACAGATTGTGGAGCAGTTCTGCATTGCCTGGTTCACCATGGAGGTCTGTTCCCGCCTGCTCCTGAGCCCCAACATTAAGAAATTTTGTTGCCACCCACTCAATATTATCGACATAATTTCCGTCTTACCGTTTTACTTCACCCTGCTGGTTCACCTGATCTTCGGACGTACGACAGATCTGGAAAATCTGGGGAAGGTGGTCCAAGTCCTGAGGTTGATGAGGATCTTTAGGGTGCTCAAGCTAGCACGCCACTCGACAGGACTCCGATCATTGGGAGCAACCTTAAAGGTTAGATTGGAACTCTCCCAGTCGTTTAGAAAACAAAGCACTGCAGGTGCTGGAAATCTCAAACAGAAACAGCTGGAGAAACTCAACAGGTTTGGCAGCATCTGTGGAGGGAGGGACAGAGTTAATGTTTCAAGTCGAAGGACTTGAAGACTCTGTTTCATAGAGAAAGTGGCCATTCAGCCCTCCAAAGAGTAGCCTACCCAGACCCCCACCCTATATTTATCAAGGCCAATCCACCTAACCTGCACATCTTTGGACTGTGGGAGGAAACCAGAGCACCCGGAGGAAACCCCCACAGTCATGGGGAGAATGTGCAAACTCCACACAGACAGCCGCCCAAGGGTGGAATCAAACCTGGGTACCTGATGCGTGAGGCAGCAGTGCTAACCACTGATCCACCGGCTATCCCTATTTTGCACTCCACAGATGCTTCCAGACTTGCTGTGTTTCTCCAGCAATTTATTTTTCTGTTTCCTAATTGTTTGACATTTTAAAATAATTTTAACTGCTGACTGCAAAGTTGGTTTTCCTTTTTGAATTCTCTCCGGTGGTTAATTACATTCAGGGCAGATGACGGTGTAGTGGTAGCATTACTGGACTAGTAATTCCGAATCCCAGGGGAATGTCCTGAGGACTGGATTTGAATCCCACCATGGCAGATAGTGAAGTTTGAATTCCAGAAAAGTGTGGAATAAAAAGCTAATCTAAAGCTGTTGATTGTTTTAAGAACCCATCTAGTTCACTGTTGGACGTTAGTGAAGGAAACCTGCCATCCTTACATGTGACTCCAGACCCACAGCAATGTGGTTGACTAACTTTGTTTTCCTTCATATGCAGGATTGGGGGGGTGGGTGCGTGGTGAAGTGGGGGGGAGCAGGGTGGGGTTGTGGGTGGGGTGATGTAGGCAGGCATTTACTGCCCATCCTAATTGCCCAGAGGACAGTTAAGAGTCAACCACATTGCTGTGGGTCTGGAGTCAAATTTGGGTCATACCGGATAAGGAAAGGCATCTGGATGGGTATATGAATAGGAAGGGTTTAGAGGGATAGTGGCCAAATGCTGGAAAATGGGACTAAATTAATTTAGGATATCTAGTTGGCATAGGCAAGTTGGACCGAAGGGTTTGTTTCCATGACATACTGCCTCCAGGCAATTAGGGATGGACCATAAATGCTGCCTTAGCCAATGATTCACACATCCCATGAATGAATTCAAAAAATACATATTTCTAATCCCATAGAATTCCTACAGTGTGGGGACAGGCCCTTCAGCCCAACAAGTTCACACTGACCCTCAGAGAGTCCCACCTAGTCCCATCCTCCTCTACACATCCCCAAACACTACAGGCAATTTAGCATCGCCAATCCACCTAGCCTGCACATCTTTGGACTGTGGGAGGATACAAGTGCACCTGGAAGGGATCCATACAGACATGGGGAGAACATGCAAACTACACAAAGACAATTGCCCAAGGCTGGAATTGAACCCGGGTCCCTGGTGCTGTGAGGCAGCAGTGCTAACCTCTGAGCCACCAGCTGCCCTATGTTTCTGCTCTATTATCTCTGCTTGTTTTTATGGGGACTGTTTTATTGAGCCATGTAACACCATCAAGAAATGATGGGAATCCAAATACCATAAACCACTGTTTGTTAAACTCTTTTCTTCAGTGATCCCAATTCAAGGATTGAAAATTGTTGCGACCCCTGAGTGAGAATAGGGGGCTGTAGAGGAGTGGATAATCTGTGAGAGAATGGGAGTAGTTAGAGTCAGAGCTGAGCTATCAGAACTCAGTCAGATCTCCATGAAGTCCATTGCTGCCTCAGAACTCACATCAACGAAATATCAGCTTTCAATCCCTCTTTGTAAACATGGATACACTGTAGGATAGAGATTAGAACTCACAAAGTTATTAATTTGTGTATTTTCCATTTGAAGATATTTGCATTCGTATCATCAATCCAATTTACCATTGTTACTGTGGCTAAAGGCATCCTAGCAAAATAGCAGCAATTACATTGAGCTTATGAGACTCCTCACTGCAGGATAATGAGAATGAATTTCAGAAATTTAATTGAGGAGTTGATGCATGCGATCCTGATTAATATACTCAGGAGTCCATTACTTGCTGGAATCTAACCAAACAGATAAAGTTTTTTGGAGAGAAAATGCTGGACAACAGTCATTATAGATAATATTAAAGTTTTACATTTTAAATGCAACTCCACCTTTTCTGAAACTCCATACTTAAATCAGATTTCTGCCCTACTCACTGTAACACGACAGCTTTTATCAAAGTCACTGATGACTGTGACAAAGGTGAACTTGTCCTCCTCCTGTCATTGAAACATACAAAATGGGAGCAAGGGTAGGCCATTCAGCTCTTTGAGCCTGCTCCACCATTCAATATGATCATAGCTGATACAGTCATAAAGTCACGCAGCACGGAAATAGACCCTTCAGTCCAACTAGTCCATGCCGACCATAATCCCAAACTAAATTAGTCCCACCCGCCTGCACTTGACCCATATCCATTCAAACCCTTCTTATCCATGTACTTATCTAAATGTTTTTTAAACATTGTAACTGTACCTGCATTCACCACTTCCTCTGGAAACTCATTCCAGACAAGAACTGCTCCCTGTGTAAAACAATTGCCCCTCATATCCTTTTTTTTTAAATCTTTCTCCTCTCACCTTGAAAATATTTCCCCTAGTCTTGAAATCCCCCACCCTACGGAAAAAGACACCTGCCATTCACCTCATCTATACCCTTCGTTATTTTATAAACCTCAATTAGGGCACCTCTCGACCTCTTAAGCTCCAGTGAAAAAAATTCCCAGCCCTATCCAATCTGTCCATATAACTTAAAATCTCCATTCCTGGCAACATCCTGGTAAATCTCTTCTGAACCTCTCCAGCTTAATAATATCCTTCCAACTTAGTACTCTGTTCCCACTTTCTCCTCATATTCTTTGATCCCTTTAGCCCTCAGTATTATAAATAACTCCTTCTTGAAAACATTCAATGTTTTGGCATCAACTGCAAATTGCACAGGCTCATCATTCTCAAGGTGAAAACATTTCTCCTCATCTCAGTCCTATGTGGCCTATCTCATACCCTGTATTAGTTAGCTAATAACTTAAAGTAGGCAAAAGCAGGTCATTTTTGGGTTGGCAAGGTGTGACGAGTAGGGAGCCATAGGGATCAAAGCTGGGACATCAACCATTTACAATTTATAACAATGATTTGGAGATGGGACCAAATCTGTGGTTCTAAATTTGCTGATGACACAAAGATAGTTAGGAAAGCAAATTGTGAAGAGGCTATAAGGAGGCTACAAAGAGACATTGTGAGTTTAAGTGAATGGGAAAATAAAATGGTGGCTGGAGTACCATGTAGAAAAATGCTAACCTTTGGCAAGAAGAATGGAAAAGCAGTATATTACTTAAACCGAAAGATATTGCAGAATTCTGAAAGCAGCGGGATTTGAGATTCCTGCCCTGTGAATTACAAAAGGCTAGCATGTAGGTAGAACTAGTGACTAGGAAGGCAAACTGAATGTTGGCATTCATTACAAGGAGAAGAGAAGACAATTGTAGGGAATTGCAGTTGTACAGGGCTTTAGTGAAACCACATCTAAAGCATTCTGTATAATTTTAGTCCCTATACTTAACTAAGGACATAATTACATTAGAAGCAGTTCAGAGAAGATGCATCGACCGATTCCTGGGATGAAGGGGTTATCTTATGAGGAATGGTTGGACAAGCTGGTCCTTTATCTGCTGGAGTTTTATATGTTATTTAAACACATAAAACATTGAGGGGAACTTAACAAGATGAATGCTGAGAGGACGTTCCTCTTGTGGGAGAGACCAGAACTGTGGGGCACAGTTTAAAATCAAGAGATTTCACATTTCAGATGCAGATAGGGAGAAACGTTTTGCATTCACTAAAAAAAATACAGAATTGGTTTAACAGCAGGAGACAGAGGGTGGTGGTAGAGGGTTGTTTGTCAGACTGAAGGCCCGTGACCAGCGGAGTTCCACAGGGTTCGGTGTTGGGTCCACTTTTGTTTGTTATTTATGTAAATAATTTGGATGAAAATATAGGAGGAATGATTAATAAGTTTGTGGATGATACCAAAATTTGTGGTATAGTGGACATGAAGAAGGTTATCCAAGATTACAAAGAAATCTTGATCAATGGGCTGAGGAGTGGCAGACAAAGTTTAATTTGAATAAATGTGAGGTATTGCATTTTGGTAAAACAAACAAGGGCAGAACTTAAATGTTTAAAAGTAGGGCCTTGAGCAGTGTTGTAGAACAAAAAGACCTAGGGGTTCAAATGCATAATTCTTTGAAGTTGGCATCACCTACAGACAGGGTGATAGAGAAGGCATTTAACACCTTGCTTTCATTGCTCAGACCTTTGAGTATAGGAGTTAGGAGTATAGTGTTGAGGTTGTAAGGACTTTGGTGAGGCCCCTTCTGGAATATAGCATCCAGTTCTGGTCGCCCTGTTATAGGAAGGATATTATTAAGCTGGAGAGGGTTCAGAAGAGACTTACCAGGATGTTGCCGGGAATGGAGGGTCTGAGTTGTAAGGAGAGGCTGGATAGGGTCAGACTTTTTTCATTAGAGCAGAAGGAGGTTGAGGGGTGACCTTATAGAGGTTCATAAAATCATGAAGAGTATAGACGAGGTAAATGGCAGGTGCCTTTTCCCCAGGGTGGGGGATTTCAGGACTAAGGGGGAATATTTTCATGATGAGAGGAGAAAGATTCTAAAAAGACTTGAGGGGTAATGTTTTTACACAGAGAGTGGTTCGTGTGTGGAATGAGCTTCCAGAGAAAGTGGTGGATGCAGGTACAGTAACAACATTTAAAAGACAATTGGGTAGGTACATGAATAGGAAAGGTTTGGAGGGATATAGACCATATGCAGGCAGGTGGGACTAGTTTAGTTTGGGAACATGGTTGGTGTGGATGAGTTGGTCCAAAGGGTCTGTTTCCATGCTCTATGACTCTATGACTCTACCATTAGTCTGTGGACTTTGCTTCATTGGAATGTGGTGGAGGCACCATCATTGTTATGGCAGAAGTTGATAGATTCTTGACTAACAAGGTTGTCAAAACTTATAGGTAGCAGTCAGGAAAGTAGTGTTGAGACTACAATAAGATTAGCCATAATCTTACAAAATGGTGGAGTAAACCTGAGGGGCCAAATGGCCTACTGCTGTTCCCCTCAGGAGTGCAGCAATACATTATGTATCACTTGGTATACATCATTATACAACGAGGCACCACTGGACTTGTACAGTCACACAGGACAATCTGCTGATGCAAGTAACATCATGTACTGTCGTTTGTAGAGGGCATATCGCCAAGTAGCCACACACAGTATACCACATCACTCAGATTACAATCGCTTCCAAATCCCATACTGGATTATCAGCCTGGATTTATGACTGGTCTGATGATGAACTTTGCCCCACGAACCCCTCTTTGCAAGTCAGAACTTATATAAAAACATTGACAACCACTTGCACCTTCAAGACAGTAAATCATTTCAAGGCCCTTCACAGGAGTATTATCAAAGTAAGACACGAATCCACACCAGGAGGCACTGAGAAGGGCTGGCCAAAGATGTAGGTTCTAAAGGAGGAGAAAGAAGCGAATATCCAGAAATTTTAGAGGGGGGCACTTCCAGATACTAAGGAGGCTTGGTACTGAAGGCATGGCTGCCAATACTGGAGCAATTAAACTCAGGGATTACCAGAAGTAGAGGAACAGAGAGATCTTGAAGGGTTCTATAAGGTGACAGACGTAGGGGTAGAAGAGGTGTTGGAAGCATTTGAACACAAAATGAGAATTTAAAGATTGAGGCACCTCGTACTTAACATCCTCCATACCACCTTACCCCAGCCCCACATCCAACAGCAGGATTTCTAACTTGTTATGATGATTCTATGGTACTGATTGTTCATTGTTTCTCCTTTAAAGCACAGCTACCGAGAGGTGGGGATCCTCCTGCTGTACCTGGGCGTAGGAGTCTGTGTCTTCTCTGGGATGGCGTATACAGCTGAAAAGGATGAAGATGTCGGACTGGACACTATTCCAGCCTGCTGGTGGTGGGGTACAGTGAGCATGACTACGGTGGGCTACGGGGATGTGGTGCCCATCACCGTGGCGGGCAAACTGGCCGCCTCAGGCTGTATCCTTGGGGGCATCTTAGTGGTGGCACTGCCCATCACCATCATCTTCAACAAGTTCTCCCACTTCTACCGACAGCAGAAGGCGCTAGAGGAGGCAGTAAGGAGCAGCCGCCTGAAGGGAAATGAGTCGGAGGACGATGGAGGGGGAGAGGGGAAACTGTCGGAGGTGGAGGAGGATCAGGGTCGGGCACACGAGCAGGGATCACGAGATCCCAACAGACTGGAGAATGAAACACCAACTGCAAAGTAAGACTGTCCAAAGGACAGGCTAAAAGTTTTATAGAATCTATATTAGATTGCAGGACTTTACTAAGGAGGATTCTGAATGAATAAGGACTGTTGTCAAAAAAGAAATTCTTATAACTACTATATACACGCTTGCCTCAACCACAGCCCTCAAACTCTCCAGAGGAAGCTGTAAATGTGACACCAAGTCAGCCACACTCTAGAGGGCCTAGTGCAATAAATGGTACAACCAATTGATTCTTGCTGTTCGGCACTACCTTGGGTCAACCCTAACCCTAACCCATACCCTGAACACAGTCTTTCCTTCACAATATCAAATGTAGCAGTGAGATATTTATTGTCCATTACCAACTGCGCATTGCAATAACTAAACTGCAGCCCCTCCACAATAGTTTTCAACAGGGATGGCTGAGTGAGTGGTCATGAGGTTATGTGGAAATCCTCATTTCAATTACTTGGACTCGGAGCTGACTGATCCTACACAGTTTGTGTCATCTTGAATTTTCAGTGATTAACTGCTAGGGACTGAGCTTATGGTCGTTTGATTCGAGTGACACAAGGAGAGAGCTGCCTGGGTTACTCGAAGCAATGCTCTGAAGCATTCATAAAAATTGATTGTCTTTATAAAGTTAGCATCTCATTATCCACATTCCAATCTTCTTCCAGACACAACAAATAAAACAAATGCCCTTTCGGTGTCACAGGTTAACATGTGCTTTACCCAGTCAAAGTGTGATTAATCAATCTCACCCTCATTGTCGCTGCCTCCTTCTTAACCAGTGTCTGTCTTACACTATCTCCTCCTCAATACCCTCCTGGAATATTTTCGTTAACATTGACTTCTGTTTATACAGAAGGTTACAGAAGTCCTGTTGACAATAGCCCCCAAGTTGCAGTTAGTTTGAAGGCATTGATTATCCCTTACAGTCTAAAATCTAAATGCCCCCCCCAATAATAGCAACAGAAATTTTTCTTTAAATGGTGCTTTTAACCTAGTTAAACTATGTAGGGCACTTCAGGTTGTTTTTAATGAGGCCAGTACAGGCAGGATGGGCCAAGTGGCCTCATTCTGCCCTGAATACTTCTGTGGTTCTATGAATTTACACTGAGCCACATAAACTGAGAGATGAGGACATTGTTTTCTCATGAGGCTACATTTTAAGGAGGATCTTAAATGAGGAGCAGGGTGGAGCGATGGAGTGATCAAGGGAGGAAATTTCAGAACTTGGGATTTTTCTTTATTCATTCATGGGATATGGGAGTCACTGGCTGGACCAGCAATTGTTGCCTGTCCCTAGTTGCCCTTGAGAAGGTGGTAGTGAGCTGCCTTCTTGAACATCTACAGTCCATGTGCTGTGGGTGGACCCACAATGCCATTAGGGAGGGAGTTCCAGGATTTTGACCCAGCGACACTGAAGGAATGGTGATATATTCCCAAGTCAGGATGGTGAGTAACTTAGAGGGGAGCTTGCAGATAGTGGAGTTCCCATGTGTGTTATACCCTTATTCTTCTAGATGGAAGTGGTCGTGAGTTTGGAAGGTACTGTCTAAGAAGACTGAGTGAAGACTGAGCTGCTACCTGTAGCTCCAGAATAGAACACACAATTGCATATTGTCACATCCACTTGGATTCGCTGAGTGACGTGTAACACATTACCATCACACCATCCAGACTGTTAGTCAGATCGCAGATAATTTTCAGCTACTACTTTTACCCGTCTTCAGTTCTGCTGCCCTTGTCCTTCTAGACAGATGTGTTTATGGGTTTGAGAGGTCTGAGGATCTTTGGTGAATTTCTACAGTGCCTTTTGTGGATGGTACCCCCTGCTGCTACTGACCGTTAGTGGTGGAGGGAGCGGATGCTTGTGGATGTTGGCAGCTCCATGACTGGCAGCCAATGGCAGCACGATGTATTAAAAGCCAGGATTGGAGAACCCTAACCCTAATCACATCGCAGCTCAGCGATCTCAGAAGCTTGTGGATCTGGGAGAAGGGCAAAGTTTGAACAGAAAGATCAGGAATTTTTAAAATTTATTCATCAGGCATCAACATTGCTGGCTAATATTGTCCCCATCTTGAGTTGCCCTGGGGAGGGCGATAGTGAGCTGCTTTCTTGAACCATTGCCGACTTGATTGAAGGGATACCCACAATGATGTCAGGGTGGGAGTTCCAGGATTTTGACCTAGTAACATCAAGGGAATGGTGACATATTTTCAATAAAAGCCAATCAGTTAGCTCTTTCTGACCCACTGCTGTCACAGACTCGATAGGCCGAATGGCTCTGTTCTGTTCTGTATCGTTCTATGATTCATATTTTGGCAGCCAGTACGTGAATGCGATATGCATATGCGAAACCTTCTCTCTCAGCAAGATGCACTTACCCATCTGGTGTGAAAAATTAAACCTTTCCATCAAGTTATCAATACCAGAGAAAAATCCAATTTTCTGATTGGATGCCAAGCTTGCAAGTAGCCAGTTTTCAGTGTCATAAGATATAAAATCATCCAATTACCACAATGACCTTTGCTGTTTCTCTTTCCTCTGTAAAAGTTATTGCAAACTATCAGATCAATGGAATTGATTTAAAACCATCGTGAGTAGAATAGCTGTAAGTCTTGAAATAATAATGAGTTTAAAGTTGCTGATGGCTATTGATAAAACACAGTTGATTCTATCCCTCCCCGATATCCATATTATTCTTGTCAGAGAATGTATATCAGTAAATCATTACTGAACTGACTGAGTGCATCAAACATTATTGGTCTGTTATCCTCTCCTGTTCTCTGCCTGACTGAAAGCCCTATCCAAACCATCATGATCTCCACCCTGGAGACAAGGAGGCTGATCCTGAATCCACCCCAGCTGGAATGGGCATTGTACCCCATACTCTGGCAGCCTCCCAGCCAACAGACCCGCCTATTCCCTAAGTTAAGCTGAGTTCCGGAGGAATGTACATTTTCACATGGACAGTGATGGTAGAGTCACCAATTTTCTCTCCATGACACAGCTTCACAGGTCTTACTCCCTGTCTTGGGATGTATTGGATGGATTTCTAGGATGACAATTAGCTTATTATCAACACCTTCTGTCACCATCGCGTCCTGGAGTCTCTGATTTAAAGATAGGATCACTAACGCACTGTGCTCAAGACCTCCCTTTGGATTGTAACATTCCAAAATTAAATAACATAAAAGATAGAATTCGACCTTTCAAGTCTGTTTGGCCATTCAATATGATCATGGCTGATCATTGAGGTCAACGCCCTAATCCTACCCTCCCCCATATCCCATGATCTCTTTAGCCACAGGAACCATATCTACTCCCTTCTTGAAAACAATATAATACAATATAACAATGTTATTATATTTAGCTGTTAATATATGTGAAATGTAATCCAAGTTACTAGCTATTTAATTCATCCAATATACCAATACGCATATTTATATGTATAGAGGATAGCATCATAGAATGGCTACAGTGCAGAAGGAAGCCATTCTGCCCTTTGAGTCTATGCTAGTTCTCTGCAAGAGCATTTAACTGGTCCGATTGCCTTAACCTTTTCCTGGCAATGTTTGTTTTCCTCTTCGGATGTTTGTCCAATTTCTTTTGAAATCGCAATTGAATTTGCCTCTAATGCCCTCTTAGGCAGCCCATTCTAGATTGTAGGTTCTGTTGGCATATAAAAGCTACTTTGTGTCCCTATCATTTGTTTTGTCCATCAGCTTCAGTTGGTGTCCTCTGCTTCTCGATCCTTCCATCAGTGGTAACAATTTCTCCCTACCTTCTCAGTCTGGACTCCTCATGATTTGGAAAGCTTCTATCAAATCTCCTTTCAACTGTCTTGCCTCATTGGAGAGATCCCTCCCCAATCCTGACCACGCCAATACACAAGCACAGAAACACATACACACATAGATGTTGGAAATGGAGCCCATAAGGACAATGCTACAGGGAACAATTGTGTCTTCATCAGATTATTGATAGCTGTTAGTTTAGGGAAATGAATCTGGGGGCATTCTCCATTAGGCTCTGGTGGTGCCTGGACAAACAGAACAAAACTGTCTCTGTGTGACTCCAATTCGTAAGTATCACTTAGGATGTGCCTCTAAACATTCTGGTGAGGTTGGGGCTGAGGTGAAGATTTCCTTTTAGTCTTGGATGTAGAAAGAAATCCAGAAAGTTTTCTGATGAAAGAGCTATTAAACCTCACCTAGCGATTGGAAAAATCCTACTCCTACTGTTGTGGTTGACAATATGGGAACATTTACCTGAGGGTGTAACTGTACCATGCCTGACCCCAGAGCCCTTGTTGGTAACACTGGTCAGGGCAGGGATTTTCCACCCAATGCTTTGGGAATGTGTCACTTTTCCTTATTCTTTCATGGGAAAGTGAGAGTTGCTTGCAAGGCCAACATTTGTTGCCTACATTATTAGTTTACACCATATTGAAAAAAAACCCAAAATGTTTTCAAGAATACAGTAAAGATTTGGATTTATTCAGCATCTTTTTGTAACCTCGAACTACCACTTTTTGACATGTAGTCACTGTCATAATATAGGATAAGTGGCAATCAATTTGCTCACAGCAAGTCCTACAGACAGCAACAGGAGAATGATTGTAGATCACCACTCTCAGTGATGTTGCTTAAAGGATTTTTTTTATTTATTCATGGGATGAGGGTGTCACTGGCTAGGTCAGCATTTATTGCACATCCCTGATTGCCCAGAAGGCAGTTAAGAGTCAACCACTTTGGCTGTGGGTCTGGAGTCACATGTAGGCCAGACCAGGTAAGGATGGCAGCTTCCTTCCCTAAAGGACATTAGTGAACCAGATTGTTATTTTTATTGACAATTGACAATGGATTCATGGTCATCATTTTTATTGAATTCATTTTTAATAATTGAATTTGGCCATGGCAGGATGTGGACACAGGCCCTCAGAACGTTACCTGGGTCTCTGGATTAACAGTCCAACAATAATACCACTAGGCCGTCACTTCCCCATTGGCCCAGGCACCAAGCAGATCTCACCTGCTCTTGTTTGAGTAGCGCTACGGTAGGCCAGACATGGCCATAGTTTGAAGTCCCACACAAAATGCAGCCCCTCTGACAGTGTAGAGCTCTCTCAGCAATGCACTGAAAATCAGGATACATTTGCTACATTCAGTGTTGGTGGAGCAGAACTAAACAAACAGTCTTCAGGAACAGGTGCATAAAACAACAGAACCACACCTGATATCAAGCAATTAAACTTCAAACATCAAGTACTCTTTGTGGAACAGTATGGCTTGTGTTATGCTGCTGACCTGAAGGGAGACAGTGTTGTACAGGACACAGTTGGATCTTCATGATTCTTACCCTTTGTCCTTGAAATCTATGGAGCTTTCCCCTTAACACATTACTTGGTGAGTCACGTGGGAACAGTAAGAGGTCATTCAGCCCTTTGAGATGTTCCACCATTGTCTTAGATCATAGCTGATCTGCACGTTCATTCTATACACTTGTGTCGCTTCCACATCCGTTCACCCTCTTGCCTGAAATCTGTCAATTTCAATTGGCTTCCACTGTGTGAAGAAATGCTTGCTGATATCAACATTGAATGGCCTGGCTCTAATTTCACAGAAAGAGCTCTGTTCTGCAGTATGAAACATAGGAAATAGTTTCTCTCTATCCACCTTGTCAAATCCTTTAATCATCTTAAATATCTCACTCATATCTTCCCTAAACTTCCAAACTCAAGGGAATACAAGCCTAGTCTATGCAACCTCAGAATTTAACACTGGTGTCACTCTAATGTATCTGTGCTGTACAGCCCCTTAAGCCAATATTTCTTTCCAGAGATGCAGTTTCTAGCCTGCACACATTAATTGAGATAGATCTAACCAGAGCTTTATACAACTATAGCATACATCCCTTTTCTTTTATCAGCTCTCATCTGATGAAGATGAACAAGGGACAAGGGTCAAGGAAATCAGGTTCAAAATGACAAGTTTGCTTCCTGTGGGATTTGTGCGTTGCTGGCGAGGCCAGTATTTATTGCCCATCTCTAGAAACTGGTGATGAACTTTGAGACAGCAAGTGTTCACTCATGGGACCTTCTGAACAGGAGAGAGACCTCAGCGGTATGGTCCCTGACCCTTGAGAAACAGCAGATGAAAGCAGGAGAGTGATCCCAAGGGTTGGAAGTGTTCAGATTAATTAAAGATTGAATTAGAGGCAAAAGCTGTTGAAATAAATTAAGCTGTGAAGAACAAACCAAAAATGTTAAAAAATGTGAGGCTAATGCAACTCACAGATATGCTGGGAATATCACTCATAGGCATTTAATTGTTTCCTTCTTGATTGGAACAACGTAGGAATATATGAATATTCAGAATAAATAATAATATTCAGAATAAACTCACCCTAATACTTGCAAGTGAATTTACATGCATTTTAAATTATCTACGCATGCTATGCAGGATTGTATACCAGTATTATATCCAATAAAGAATATCATCCGTACTATATCTGGATTTATTGGTGTCTGTCACTGAACAAAAATGCACTCAAATATTTCATTGGAAAAACAAAGTATCAAGGCCAGAGTAATGGAATGTCCATAAGCTATTCCAGTAGGGTGGGCATCACTTCAGACTGTGATTTTTTCGAGCTGTTGGTGTAGTTGGATAGGCCAATGCCCCCGATGTCTTTAGAACTGCAGTCATCTGGTAAGTGAGACTTTTCCATCACTCTCCTGATTTGCGCTTGTAGATGGTGGACAGATGTGTGGAACCAAGAGGTGAGTTACTCACTGCAAAACTCCAAGCCTCTGACCAGCTCTTATAGCCTCAGCAGATGCACAATCTCCAACAACTTCTGTAATAAAGGCAAAATACAACAGATGCTGGAAATCTGAAACAAACACAGAGAAGGCAAGAGAAACCCTGCAGGTCTGATAGCATCTGTATAGAGAAAGACAGGGTTAATGTTTTGAGTCCAGTATGGCTCTCCTTTGAACTCAACTGCTATTTAGACTTAGTCATCTGCAATCTCTTCTGCCCTAATGTAAAGAAAGTAACTTATTTTCCCTCATTGCCTTCTCAATAACAGGTGCCTCTCTTGCCGGGTCTCATTTCAGGGAACTTTCCCAAACCACATTCCCAAAGTCAGGGCAGCTGAAACTAGACATGATATTTGGCACTTATTTCCAAATTTGAGTGAGTACTGAACTAGATTCGGATGCAGTGCCTTACAAAGCAGGACCCGCTAATAAAAGCCACCCAGGATCACACGTGGCATATGGACACTGAGTAAACACCACATAGAGTTTCACACATTTAAGATAGAGATGAAGAGGAATTTCTTCTGTCAGAGCATAGTGAACTTGTGGTATTCTTTACCAAAGGGCTGACAAGGTTGGGTCATTAAGAATATTCAAGATTGAAATCTTTAATCTGTAAGGAATTAAAGAGTCATGTGAAAAAGGCAGGAAAGTGGAGTTGAGGGTTATCAGATCAGCTGTGATCTCATTGAATGGAAGGGAGACTCGATGGGCTGAACGGCCTACCATCGCTCCTATATCTATGGTCTAATGGTAATTGAATTTTATGTTGCTCCGTGACTGAAGACTGGATCCCTTGGTCTTGATACAATTTATTCCGAGAGAGTTTTTTTTTAAATCCTATTCACAAAAGAATTCCAGCCACTGAATTATTTGAAGTCTTTCATTAACATGAAAAATGAACATGAAATCTTGATATAAAAACAGAAATTGTTGGGAAAACGCAGAGGCTCTGGCAACATTGGTGGAGAGAAAGCAGAGTTAACATTTCAGATTCAATAAAGGTCACTGGACCTGTAACATTAACTCTGCTTTATCTCTACAGGCACAGCCAACCCTGCTGAGTTTCTCCAGCAAGTTCGGATTTTGTTTCCGATTTCCAGCATCTGCAGTTCTTTATTTTTTTTAATGAAATCTTGTTAGGTGGGTTAAATTTGTGTTTCTTGTAATGGTGATTCAGATTTTCAAGGAAGTGACAATCACTTCTCCTGTGTTCCTTACCTCGCAGTGACTTCCGGTCATCCCCTTTCTGTAAACACAAGCTCTTCCAAAGCTCCGCTGCCTGTATCCAATATTTCCTCCGATTATCCTTTTCTGCTCTGCAGACTTCCAAGCTCCATTTGCAGCAGATGCTTTTGAAGCAGAAGTAGATGTGTCAGTATGCATTGAACATGAATAGCTGCATCGCCATGCAACTCTGCAGTTTAGAGGGAATGTTGCATATATCGCAATTCACACAAAATTCCAATCTCCCTCCAACCCTCTGCTCACTGACCTATACTGGATCCTTGACCAACAACACCCTGATTTTGAAATTCTCCCCCTTGCATTCAAGTCCCTCCATGGCCTCACCCCTTCCCTATCTCTATAACTTCATCCGTCGCTACTAAACTTATGAAACCTCTGCGCTCATCTCATTCTGGCCTCCAGCTCAATTCGGATTTTTAATCATTCCACAGTCGGTGCCTTCAGCTGCAGGGATTGTAATCTCTTGAAATCGCTGTCTAAATCTCTCTGCTTCTCTTTCCTCCTTCAAAGCATTATTTTATGTAGATGTGGACGTTTTGGAGAGGGTACAGAAAAGGTTTACCAGGATGTTGCCTGGTATGGGGGATTTTAGTTATGAAGAAAGGTTGGGTAGACTGAGGCAGAGTCACTGGACCCAAAACATTAACTTTGCTACAGACCTACTGAAATTTTCCAGCAATTTCTGCTTTTGTTTTGGATAGATTGGGTTTGTTTTCACTGAAACACAGGAGGTTGAGGGGTGACCTGATAAAAATTTATAAGATTGTGCATGGCATGAATACAGTGAAAAGTATGAGGCTTTTTTCCCAGGGCGGGGGGGTCAATTACTAGAGGACACAGGTTCAAAGTGCATGGGAGGAGATGTTTAAAAGAGATGTGCGAGGCAGGTTTTTCACACAAAGGGTGATGAGTGCCTGGAATGTGCTGCCAGAGGAAGGTGGTGGAAGCAGACACAATAACAGCATTAAAGACGCGCATGGATGAATACACGAATAGGAAGGGAATAGAGGAATACGAACTCTGTAAGTGAAGATAGTTTTAGTATGGAAGGGCAAAATGTGTCAGCACAGGCTTGGAGGGGCTGAAGGGCCTTTTCCTATGCTGTATTGTTCTTTGTTCTTTCTTCTTCCTTCTTTGTACTTAAAAGTGACGTCATTTATTGTGTTATATATATCATACACCTTTAAAAGACATGCTTATGATATCATCACTATATGTGTGGGTCCTGATGGTATCAAGGTCTCAAGTCTCCATCTTACCAGAGCCACTTGTAGAATGACATGCTGAAGCAAGCATGCTACACTTCATAATCAAGCACTGCCTGGGATTGTAATGTACATAGATAACAGAAACTGGAATAAATATCTTTTGAATCCTTCGGTACTATTTTACTGGGGTCAGGGGGCTGCTTTTTCTCATTAGAGAGAGACAACTGGTTGTGGATTAACCTAAAGAAGACCATGTTCCAGTTGAGGGGAAAGGGTGTTGGTTAGCTGAGATGGCTGGGTTGCAATGCAGAGTGATGCTAACAGCATGGACTCAATTCCACACTGGCTATGATTATGTTAAAGGTTACACCTTCTCAATGTCACCCCTCACCTGTGGCAATGCTGATCCTCAGGCAAACCAGCACCAATCATCTCTCTTTCTAATGACTGTGTGGGACTCTGGCAAGTTTACTTTTTTATTACTTCACAGCTAGTTCTTGTGTTACAGGAACTAACATAGCTATTGCTTCATTAGGCACAAATACCCTGTAGAAAATAAACTTTCACTGCATCCATGGCAGATTGTCAGATCTGATCAGAACATCATTAAGCAAGCTCCTTCTAATACCTCTTTCTGTGGCATATGGGATCAAATTTTGTTTGTTTTATGCTCCCATCAAAACTGAGGCTGATGTCATGAGGCTGTTTTGCTACATTAAAAGTGCTAGACAAATGCAACTATTTATTAACATTTCTTTACATCCAGGCCATTTTACAATTCAGGCTTCTAATATTTTTGACAGGTGCATGTCTTAAAAACAGAATTCCCCACAAATGGAGATAACAAGGTGTGGAGCTGGATGAACACAGCAGGCCAAGCAGCATCGTAGGAGCAGGAAAGCTTGACGTTTCGGGCCTAGACCCTTCATCAGAAATGGGGGAGGGGAAGAGGGTTCTGAAATAAATAGGGAGAGAGGGGGAGGCGGATAGAAGATGGATAGAGGAGAGGATAGGTGGAGAGGAGGCAGACAAGTCGAGGAGGCGGGGATGGAGCCAGTAAAGGTGAGTGTAGGTGGAGGGGTAGGGAGGAGATAGGTCAGTCCAGGGAGGACGGACAGGTCGAGGGTGCGGGATGAGGTTAGTAGATAGGAGATGGGGGTGTGGCTTGAGGTGGGAGGAGGGGATAGGTGAGAGGAAAAACAGGTTAGGGAGGTGGAGATGAGCTGGGCTGGTTTTGGGCTGCGGTAGGGGGAGGGGAGATTTTGAAGCTTGTGAAATCCACATTGATACCATTGGGCTGCAGGGTTCCCAGGCTGAATATGATTTGATGTTCCTGCAGCCTCTGATGAAGGATGTAGGCCCGAAATATCAAGCTTTCCCGCTCCTATGATGCTGCTTGGCCTGCTGTGTTCATCCATCTCCACACCTTGCTATCTCAGATTCTCCAGCATCTGCAGTACCTATTATCTCTGCTACAACTCTCCCCACAAATGGAAACCTGTGACTACACGCAAACCTTTTTAAGGTTAGCACATCCAAGTTTAATGAGTTGGTGTGTGTCAGGTACAAAAACAAAGTTGTTGGGAAAGCTCAGCAGGTCTGACAGCATCTGTGAAAAAAAACAGAGTTAGCGTTTTGGGTCCGGTGCCCCCTCCTCAGATTGCCCAGTATGTTATTCTGGGATGGGGGAAAGGGTAGAGGTGTATAGGCTTCTAGAACGTCTTTGGAGCTCGAAAGTTCCTTTTTCCCTATTTTGTACACTATCAGACCATTTCATTTCCTCAGCGCCACACCGTGACTACAGCCTGGATATTGCATTCTAGTCCCTGGAGTATTGATTAAACCCATAACCTTTTGACTCAGCAGTTACTAAGCCGAGGTTGATAACTTGCTCTTAATCCAGTCTGACAATTTGGAAACATTCAAGTTGGTAGAGTGGGACTAGAAGCTCTAATCTTCTCTCTCAGGAGTAAGAGTATTACCATCTGAGCCACAGCTGATACTACATGGCGATAAATGAAAAGAATAAATTTCTCGCTTATTCTGAATAGGAACTTCTTGGTTAGAAAAAAAAATTAGAGCTTTTCACTGAAACAGTGTTGATCTTGCTTTACGAAACAAGGCCTGGAATCAGCTGTTTGATGTTCTGCCACTTAATGGGACCATGGCTGACACTTTTTCACACCAACTCCACTCTCCCGCCATGTCCCTCAATTCCTTCAGTGTCCAAAAACTATCTATCCCAGTCTTGAATTTACTCAACAGTTCCCATTGCCTGAGGTAGAGAATTCCAAAGAATCAGAACCACTTTCAATCCAAAGTGGTTGACACTAGATCCTGAGGCTAAACTCTCTAGGTCTAGGCTTTTTAACCAAGGTAAACAGCATCTACTCTCTTAAATTCGTTTGGCTGATATTCATCCCTCAACCAACAAACCCTTTTGGCAGATATTGGTTTTTATGGGAGCTTGCTGTGCACAAATCCTCTGTTGCATTTCCTCCACTTCAGAAACGTTTAATAGGCTGTGGTGCACTTTTGGAACATCCTTGATGCCGTGAAATGTGCCACTTAAATGCAATTTGTTTCTTTTGTGGTTTCTTTTTCCGCAATAGGCTCTTGATTCAATACTTTCCCAGAAAAAGTACCAAGGAACGTGATCTAATTGAATGAAAAAGGGCTGCCCTTCACTGGATATGAGCTAAAACTTGTTTGCCTATACCTGGATGTTTGGAGTAACAAAATCAATTGAGACTAAAGAGGAAAATCTTTTTCACCCAAAGGTATCTGGAATTCCCTGCCTTTAAGGATGGTAGAGGCAGAAGCTGTCATAGCATTTAATAAATGTTTAGGTGTGCCCTTAAGATGCCAAGGAATATAATGGTATGAGCCAAGTACTGGAAAATGAGATTAGAATAGCTGGGTGCTTATGTTTGATCGGCACAGACTCAATGGGCCAACAGGACTTCTTTGGTGCAGTAGGCCTCTATGACTCTATGGCATTTTAATGAGATCATTCCTCATTCTTCTTCAGAGCTCATGGGCAGATTGTCTTCAATCTTACCTTGTGGGACAGCTCTCTCATTCCAGAAATCAATTTAGTGAAATCTCTAAGGCAATTAAATATATCCTTCCTTAAATATGGAGACCAAACCTCTACATAGTATTCAAGGTATGATTAGACCAAACCCCTATGTAATTGTGACACTATCAATAACATCATATTTACTTTCCCAATTGCTCGATGCATGCCAACTTTCTGCAACCAGTCTTCAAGGATATCAGAATCCCAAGAAATGGTAATATATACTCATTTCTGATATCTGAATATCTCATTCAGTTTGAGGGACAGCAGTGTGGGTCTAAGACTAGTCTTTTAAACTTAACTAAGGTCAATTATAAGGGTGGTGAATACAGAGCTGTCTAGAATATACTGGGAAATTTGATTAAGAGACAGGTCAGCAGAGATGCAGTGGCTGACATTTGAGGAAATATTTCAGAATATTCAGGAAAGGTACACTCCAGTGAGAAAGGAAGATTCCAGGGGAACGGTACACCATCCATGGTTAACTAAATAACTTAAAGAAATTTAGAAGAAACAAGTACAATTTTGCAAAGATGAATGAGGAGTCAGAGAATTTGACAGAACGCAAAGAACAGCAAAGAATATTGGAGAGAAATTAGAGTATGAGAGAAAGCTAACTGAGAATATACAAGCGTATGCATTTCTACAAGAAGATAAAGTGAGCATCGGCCCTTTAGAGAGTTGCATCTGGGGAATTAATAATTAAAAATAAGAAAATGGCAGATGAATTGAACAGATATTTTGAATCTGTCTTCAACGTAAAGGATGCATACCACATCCCAGAAATAATTGTGAACAGGGAGGGGAAAGAGAGGGAGGAATTTAAGACAATTACATTCAGCATGGAAAAGGTTCTGATCCACTTCATCAAGGTCTTAGAAGAAATGGTTGCTGATGCATTAGTTTTAATTTTCCGAAACTCCCTTGATTCTGGAAAAGGCCAAACAGATTGAAAAGTAGCAAATGTGACTCCTCTATTCAAGGGAAAGGGAGACAGAAAGAAGGAAATTACAGGCCAGCTAGCCTTACATCTGTCATAGTCCAGAATGCTGGAATCTGCTATTAAGGATGATATTGGGGTCACTCATAAAACCTCAATACAACCATGAAGAGTCACTATAGTTTTGTGAAAGGGAAATCATATTTAAGTAACTTATTGTGGGTTTTTTTAAAGGACATAACAAGCAATGTATGTATAGGAGAACATATATTTGGATTTCCGGAAGGAATTTGATATGTGCGTATCAAATGTTACTGCATGAAATAAGAACTCAAAGTGAAGGGGTGATAAAATAGTATGTGCTGAAGATAGGCTATCTAACATGAAACAAAAAGTGGGCATAAATGGGTAATTTCGAGATCATGGAGTCATAGAGTTATACAACACAGAAACAGACCCTTCGATCCAACTCGTCTGTGCTGACCAGACATCCTAAATTCATTTAGTCCCATTTGCCAACATGTGGCCTATATCCCTCTAAACTCTTCCTATTCATATACCCATCCAGATGCCTTTTAAATGTTGTAATTGTACCAGCCTCCACCACTTCCTCTGGCAGTTCGTTCCATACAAGCACCAGGCTCTGCCCTTCAGGCGCCCTTTAAATCTTCCCCCTCTCACCTTAAATCTGTGCCCTCTAGTTTTGGACTCCCCTGTCCTGGGGAAAAGACCTTGGCTATTTACCCTATCCATGACCCTTGTGATTTTATAAACCTCCATCAGGTCACCCCTCAGAAATTGGCAAGATGTGACAAATTGAGCTGCATGAGCATCAGTGCTAAAGCTTCAACTATTTACAATTTAAACGATTGACTTGGTTGAAGGATTGGAAGATATGGTTTGCTAAATTTGCTAACACTAAGGTAGATAAGGAAAACACAGTCAGGAAACACTAAGGAAAATAAGGATTCTGCAAAGACATAGATAGGTTAAGGGAGTAGGCAAAGAATTGGCAGAAAATGCATGATATAGGGAAATGTGAACGTGCCCACGTTGGCAGGATGAGTATTAAAGCAGTACACTCTTCAAATGTAAAACAATTACATAACTGGGTGGTATAGAGGGATTTGGGTGTCCTGACACATGTATCACACAGTTAGTATGCATGGCAGCGTACTAGAAGACAAGTGGAGTGCTGTTACTTAGATAGTAGGAACTGCCGATGCTAGAGAATCTGAGATAACAAGGTGTGGAACTGGATGAACATAGCAGGCCAAGCAGCATCAGAGGAGCAGGAAAGCTGATGTCTTGGGCCTAGACCCTTCTTCAGAAATGGGGGAGGGAAGGGGGTTCTGAAATAAATAGGGAGAGAGGGGGAGGCAGTTAGAAGATGGATAGAGGAGAGGATAGGTGGAGAGGATACAGACAGGTCAAAGAGGCGGGTGTGGAGCCAGTAAAGGTGAGTGTAGGTGGGGAGGTAGGGAGGGGATAGGTCAGTCTAGGGAGGACGGACAGGTCAAGGGGGCGGGATGAGGTTAGTAGGTAGGAGATGGAGTGGGGCTTGAGGTGGGAGGAGGGGATAGGTGGGAGGAAGGACAGGTTAGGGAGGTGGGGACAAGCTAGGCTGGTTTGGGATGTGGTAGGGGGAGGGGAGATTTTGAAGCTTGTGAAGTCCACATTGATACCATTGGGCTGCAGGGTTCTCAAGCGAAATGTGAGGTGCTGTTCCTGCAGCCTGCGGGTGGCATCGTTGTGGCACTGCAGGAGGCCCAGGATGGACATGTCGTCTAAGAAATGGGAGGGGGAGTTGAAATAGTTCGCGACTGGGAGGTACAGTTGTTTAGTGCAAGCCGAGCTTAGGTGTTCTGCAAAGCGGTCCCCAAGCCTCCGCTTGGTTTCCCCGATGTCGAGGAGGCCACAACGGGAACAGCGGATACAGTATACCACATTAGCAGATGTGCAGGTGAACATCTGCTTAATGTGGACAGTCTTCTTGGGGCCTGGGATGGGGGTGAGGGGGAAGTGTAGGGGCAGGTGTAGCACTTCCTGCGGTTGCAGGGAAAAGTGCCAGGTGTGGTGGGGCTGGTGGGGAGTGTGGAGCGACAAGGGAGTCATGGAGAGAGTGGTCCCTCTGGAAAGCAGATAAGGGTGGGGAGGGAAAAATGTCTTTGGTGGTGAAATCGGATTGCAGATGGCGGAAGTATCCAAGGATGATGCGTTGGATCCAGAGGTTGGTGGAGTGGTCCATGGGGACAAGGGGGATTCTGTTTTGTTTGTTATTGCAGGGAGGGGGTGTGAGGGATGAGTTGCGGGAAATATGGGAGATACGATCGAGGGCGTTCTCGACCACTGAAGGGGGGAAGTCGTGGTCCTTGAAAAACGAGGACATCTGAGATGTTCGGAATTGGAATGCCTCATCCTGGGAGCAGATGCGGCGGAGACGATGAATTGGGAATAGGGGATGGCATTTTTGCAGGAAGATGGGTGGAAGGAGGTGTATCCTTGGTAGATGTGGGACTCGGTGGGCTTGAAATGGATATCGATTTCCAGGTGGTTGCCAGAGATGGAAACAGAGAGGTCCAGGAAGGAGAGAGAGGTATCAGAGATGGTCCAGGTGAACTAAAGGTTGGGGTGGAAAGTGTTGGTGAGGTGGATGAACTGTTCGAGCTCCTCGTGGGAGCATGAGGCGGCGCCAATACAGTCAACGATGTATCGGAGGAAGAGGTGGGGTTTAGGGCCAGTGTAGCTATGGAAGATGGATTGTTCCACATAACCCCCAAAGAGGCAGGCATAGCTTGGGCCCATGCAGGTACCCATGACAATGCCCTTTGTCTGTAGGAAATGGGAGGAATTGAAAGAGAAGTTGTTAAGGGTGAGGTCGAGTTCAGCTAAGCGGATGAGGGTGTCAGTGGAAGGGGGCTGGTCGGGCCTGCGGGACAGGAAGAAGCGGAGGGCCTTTAGGCAATCTGCATGGAGAATGCAGGTGTATAGGGACTGGATGTCCATGGTAAAGATGAGGTGTTGCGGACCAGGGAATTGGAAGTTTTGGAGGAGGTGGAGGGCGTGGGTGGTGTCACGGATGTAGGTGGGGAGTTACTTGTTACTTATTGCGAGGGGAATGGAATGTCTTATGACTGAGTAGCTGTTTGGTGGAACAGAGCTTGAGTGTTGCTGAAAAGACACATTTTCTAAGAGTTTTGTTTTGCACTAATCAGGACAATTTGCAAGAATACCCATAAAAGAGAACACCAATATTAATACTGTAGGAGAAGAGAGTGCTGGTTGGTTGGAAATTAGACTCTGATTAGCACAAGCATCACCATTGGGAGTGCATCAGTTAGATAACGACTTACAGTTAACTCTCAAGTTTTGTTTTAAAGTTTTTTTCAAGTTTTAAACCAGGCAGGTTGACATTGATTGGTCAAGGTATTACCATGAGAAATGAACCAGAGTGTGGCTGCTGCCATCTATTTTGTTGATTTGAAACAGGCCCAATGTGTGTATACTTCTTTTCTGTCTGCAAAGAAGTGGCCAAATCATCTCCAGTGGTCACTCTCTTTTGCTGAATAGATAGGTTTGAAACACACATTCCAAACCCTAAAGTTGCCACCCAGGTTGATAGGGTTGTTAAGAAGGCGTACGGTGTGTTAGGTTTTATTGGTAGTGGGATTGAGTTTTGGAGCTGTGCGGTCATGTTGCAGCTGTACAAAACTCTGGTGCGGCTGCACTTGGAGTATTACGTACAGTTCTGGTCACCACATTATAGGAAGGATGTGGAAGCATTGGAAACGGTGCAGAGGAGATTTACCAGGATGTTGCCTGGTATGGAGGGAAGGTCTTATGAGGAAAGGCTGAGGTACTTGAGGCTGTTTTTGTTAGAGAGAAGAAGGTTAAGAGGTGACTTAATAGAGACATACAAGATGATTAGAGGATTAGATAGGGTGGACTGTGAGAACCTTTTTCCTCGGATGGTGACGGCTAGCACGAGGGGACATAGCTTTAAATTGAGGGGTGATAGATATAGGACGGATGTCAGAGGTACGTTATTTACTCAGAGAGTAGTAAGAGCGTGGAATGCCTTGCCTGCAGCAGTTGTAGACTCGCCAACTTTAAGGGCATTTAAATGGTCGTTGGATAAACGTAAGGATGATAATGGAACAGTGTAGGTTAGATGGGCTTCAGATTGGTTTCACAGGTTGGCGCAACATCGAGGGCCGAAGGGCCTGTACTGCGCTGTAATGTTCTATATTCTATGTTCTATGTTCTAATATTGCCTGCTCAGTGCTTGATTCTACTATGGACAGAACTTGTGAAACAAATGCAACTAGTTTGCCTTTTGGAGAGAGAAAGAGAGTTAGTGTTTCAAGTCTAGTATGGCTCTTCATCTTAACTTTGTCATAAAGTGAGATGGACTCATTAAGAGAGTACAGGAGCACACAAACTGGTGCAGCTCAATAACATGCATCATAAATAAAAATGGAGACTAGTGAGTCTTGATCAATGACGCCTAAACACAGCTTTTAAACAGCGCCCTTACAAAATAATCACTTTCAAACAGATTTTCAGGTGTGAAGTTCTTCTCAAAACTTGATATAAAACATTGTTATTGATTGGTACATCTTGCAAAGGAATCCCAAGAGCTCACTGCTATCTGTACCTCCGCTCCACACTCCCCTCCAGCCCCACCACACCCGGCACTTTTCCCTGCAACCGCAGGAAGTGCTACACCTGCCCCCACACCTCCTCCCTCACCCCAATCCCAGGCCCCAAGAAGACTTTCCACATCA
>JAHRHZ010000088.1:713153-730102 GCA_024137785.1 Ginglymostoma cirratum
AAATTTTTCTGAAGAAGGGTCTAGGCCCGAAACATCAGCCTTCCTGCTCCTCTAATGCTGCTTGGCCTGCTGTGTTCATCCGGCTCTACACCTTGTTATCTTAGATTCTGTAGCATCTGCAGTTCCTACTATCTCCTTTCCAGAACATTAGACTGGTATTCTGAATTACCAGCCCAGTGACATTACCACTACTCCACAAGCTTCCCCCATTTTGAGCTTCACCTTGAGGGACAAGAGACCTCTCAAAATATATACAACGTTGCTGCATTTGCCTGGGCCATCAATTGGAAACTCTACCTCGATATCTTTCTTCCTCAACCACGAGAAGTCACTGTCAGAAACTGGCTGTAAAGTAAACAACATCAGGACCCATTTTTGGCTGGCCTGTTTATTAGCATCAGTGTCAATCTTGTACTGAATCTGCATCATTACCATATTCATCGTACTCTTGGAGGTGTCATGTTATAGTTCACTCTGGTTTGAGTTGCTGTGGAAACGTGCATTATTTTACCTGCATGTTACCATCAAGAACTATGGTGGTAGAGGATTTAACACTCTTCCCATCACGTTAACTAGGAATCTTGCCCCCTTAGACCACCTGCCTTTGGCACGTGTCAGAAAATTTTGCACTCAACCTGGTTGGCTGCATTATGAACATATCTTTCTTGGCCATGGACTACTAGGGTGAACTCAAAACCTGGAGCTTCATGCTCAGAGGATGAGATACACAATTCATCACAAGACCTCCAGTTTTGCCTTCTGGGTAGTGAAAGGTGTGTTGTTTGGCAAAATACTGCAGACATTCTTAATTTCAAAACATGTTTTTAATAGAGGGCTCTTAAAGAGACAAAATAGCAGCTGGTATAAATCCAGGAGCTGGCTGGCAAATGTTCTGCATGGGACTGAAGGGATGGTAGCATCTATTGATGTCAAAGAGATTTCACAAAGGTTAGATTGTAATCTCTTGTGACTATAAAGATAATGATGGGCTGGAAGCTCAACACCAAGCCACCCACTGTGGATTGTGTCCCAAACTGTAGACACATTTTCTTCTGTCCCTTGGAAGAACATACAAGGACAAAGGGTTAAAAATCCAGTTTCAACTTTACTGGAGTCTGCTAGTGAGACTGAACATTCTCATCACAGATGTCAGACAATACCAGATTGTAGTCCAACAGGTTTATTTAAAATTACAAGCTTTCAGAACATGATGAAGGAGCAAAGTTCCATACAATCCAGTACAACACCGGCACTTCCACATCATTCTCATGTGTATCAGACTGAGTTTGAGTTTAGTGTGCTGTGAAGATCACAACTGAAGTAGTATTTGCTAAACACTCATTTGGTAGAGGTCAATGGAGACCCTCTCTCGCTGAGTGTAACCAGACAAACAGAAATGGGATTCTACCTCTCAACCCTGAATGCTGAAACTCACTCATGGTCAAAAGGAATTAGAATACAGAATTTCAATCAAACTTCAAAACTTATGATTGTAAAACCGATTCTTAGCTATCGATGTCAATGCTTTCAGTAAACTCCACTGAAATGGCTGCAATGTTCAATTAAAAGCAATATACTGCAAATGTTGGAAATCTGATATAAAAACAGGAAGTGCAGGAGAAACTCAGCAGCTGTGGCAACATCTGTGGAGAAAAACAGATTTAATGTTGAGTCCAGTATGAGTCTTGTTTGGAAGTGAAAAGTGATATTTTTTGTGCTAGTGGCAAGAGGGAGGAACAAATTAAACAGATAGTGAGCATGCCCAGAGTGAAAAAAAGACAGTAGCAATGGTGGTAAAGGAGAGACAGAGATGTAAAATAATTGTAAATAAATGGTATGAAGAAGAAAAAAATGGATCCACTCCACGAACAGCAAAGTCAACAAGGCATGGCTGGGGAAGAAGGGGAGGACAGAGGTCATACTTTAAAGCTGTAGAATACAGTATTGAGCCCAAGAGGCTAAAAAGTGTCTAAGTAGATAATGAGGTTTTTATACATTCTCCAGCACATCATAGAGTCACAGACATACAGCACAGAAACAGACCCCCTTCGGTCCAACTCGTCTGTGTTGACCAGACATCCCAAACTGATGAATAGTACCCCTGCTAATGGTGTCACCAAACAGGAGGGTCATGGTTTACAAAGTAGCATTGCCGGGTACACCTGCTATGAGCCACCAGTATTGACCACTACTTGTCAATAGTAACCCATTAAGGGAAGGCAATGGCCTAGCAATATTATCACTGGACTGTTAACCCAGAGGCCGAGATAATGTTCTGGGGACCCAGGTTCTAATTCCACCACAGCAGATGGTGGAATTTGAATTCAATAAAAAAAAATCTGGAATTAAGGGTTGAACGATGACCATGAATCCATTGGTGATTGTAAGGGAAAACCCCATCGTGTTTACGAATACCCTTTAGGGAAGGAAAATGCCATCCTTACCTGATCTGGCCTACATGTGAATCCAGACCCACAGTAGTATGGTAGACTCTTAACTGCCCTCTGGGCAATTAGGGATAGACAATAATTGCTGCCTGGCCAACGATGCCCTCACTCCATGAATGAATAAAGAAAAATTCTGTAGTTATAGTCAGAGAGATGTACAACATGGAAACAGACCCTTCAGTCCAACTTGTCCATGCCAATCAGATATCCTAAATTAATCTAGTCCCATTTTCCAGCATTTGGCCCATATCCCTCTAAACACTTCTTATTCATGTACTCATCCAGATGCCTTTTAAAATGTTCTAATTGTACTGGCCTCCATCCACAGCTTGTTCCATGCATGCACCACCCACTTTGTGAAAAGGTACCCGTCAGGTCCTTTTTAAATCTTTCCCATCTCACCTTAAACCTACACCCTCCAGTTTTGGTTTCCCCTATCCTTGGAAAAGGACCTTGGCTAATCACCCTATCCATGCCCCTCATGATTTTATAAACTTCTATAAAGTCACCCCCTAAGCCTCTGACACTCCAGGGAAAACAGCCCAAACCTGTTCAGCCTCTCCTTAATGCTCAAACCCTCCAACCCTGGCAACATGCCTGTAAATCTTTTCTGCATTCTTTCAAGTTTAACAACATCCTTCCTATAGCAGGAAGACAAGAATTGAATGCAGTATTCTAAAAGTGGCCTAACCAATGTCCTGTACAGTTGTAATATAACATTCCAATTCCTATTCTCAATGCACTGACCAATACAGGCAAGTGTACCAAACACCTTCTTCACCATCCTGTCTACCTATGACTCCACTTTAAAGGAACTATGCACCTGCACCCCTAGGTCTCTTTGTTCAGCAACACTCCCCAGGGACCTACCAATAATTGTATAAATTGGCCTTTCCAAAATGCAACACTTCACATTTATCTAAATTGAACTCCATCTGCTACTCCTTGGCCCATTGGCTCATCCTGTCGTACTCTGAGATAACCTTCTTCACTGTCCACTATACCACCTATTTTGGTGTCAACCACAAACTCACTAACCATACCTCCTATATTCACATCCAAATAATTTATGTAAATGACGAAAAGCAGTGGACCCAGCACCGAGCCTCGAGGCACACTATTGATCCTCCAGTCAGAAAAGCAACCCTCCAGCACTGCCCTCTGTCTTCACCTTCAAGCTAACTTTGCATTTAATTGGCTATATCCCCCTGCTTCCCATATGATCTAAACTTACTAATCAGTCTACCACGCAGAACTTTTTTTCCGAAAGCTTTGCTGAAGCCCATACAGACAACATCTACCACTCTACCTTCATCAATCTTCTTGGTCACTTCTTCAAAAAAAACTGAATCAAGTTAGTAAGACAAGATTTCCCACACACAAAGCCATATTGACTATCTCTAAACAATCCTTGCCTTTCCAAATGCATATAAATCCTGTCCCTCAGAGTCCCCTCCAACAACTTACCAACCACTGATGTCAGACTCACCAGTCTATAGTTCCCTGACTTTTCCTTACAGCCTGTTTTTTAAAAAAAGTGTTGAGCATCATTGAAACACTGCATCAAGACAAACATGGAAATGTTAGCATGGGAGCAAGGTGGTTTAATAATATAGCAAGCAGCTGGAAAATTGGGGTCATTCTTATAAACAGTGGTGGCATTCCACAAAGCAGTCACATAGTCTCCATTTGGTCTTACCATTTGACTATGAGACCTTCATGAACATTTTGGAGACTGATTCATATAATTCATTTTCTACTTACATTGGATTAACCTCTTACTTTCAATGTGTTTGTTGCATTGGTATTACTTATGTAATAATTAATAAACTCATTCTTCTTGTAATTCAAGAAAGCCTGGATAAATTGACTCATTTTAGAGCATAACTTCACTTGGATCTGAGACAAAGGCATCCAAAAGGGAAGGAAACCTTTTCAAGTTAATCGTGTACAACGAAGAAGGTGGGGGTGCAAGACTTTAATGAAAAATGTAAGACTGTTCACTCCTCTTCGCCTTAGAGGGGACATCTAGCCTGGAACCATAACAAATCGGGGAACATCACTGGAATCTGAACATAATGACATGTCTGCAGAGAGATTTAGTACCAGGTTACAAGCGTACTATTTAAATGGAGAAAAGCTGCAGCACAATGGGACTTTGTGGGGGGCGGGGGGTGAACCTGTGCATAAAACACAGAAAGCTACCATACAGGGGCAGTAGGTAATCAGGAAGGGTAATGGGCCCTTATATCAAGGTGTTTTGAACATACGAGTAGGGAATTCTTACTGCAACTGAACAAGGTGATTCTGAGACCACAGATGGAGTACTGAGAGCAGGTTTGGTCCGCTTACTTTAAGGGGAGGTATCATTTCAAGGGAAGCAGTTCACAGAAGGTTCAATGAGGGTGATCCCCAGTGCAGAGGGATTGTCTTATGAGTAAAGATTATCAGGTTGGGACTTTACTCACTGGAAGTTAGAAGAATGAGAGGTGATTTCATTGAAACATAAAGGATTCTTAAGGTACTTGACAGGGTAAATGCCGAGAGGATGTTTCCCCTTATGAGAGAGTCTATGACCAGAGGGCATCATCTCAGAATAAAGGGGCATCAATTTAAGACTGAAATGAGGATGAATTTCTTCTCTCTTAGGGTTGAGTGTCTTTGGAATCCCTTACCACAAAGAACTGTGGGGGAAAGAGTCCTTGTGTATATTTAAGGCTGAGATAGATTCTTGATCAATCAGGAATCAAGGGGAAAGGGCAAGAAATGGATGTGAGGATCATCTGATCAGTCATGATCCTTTTCGATGGTCGTGCAGGCTGCGTAGCCTAATCTTGTTCCTATTTCTGTATTTCTTCTAGACTTCCATAAATGGTCACCTTCCAGGAGGGCCTAATGGACAGCAACCATGACTGTGGCCAATATTCTACCCTTATAGCAAAAGTATGTGGATTGTAACCCTTGCAAGGTCACATCTGAAGTCACCAGAACTTATTTCGTTATCCATTTTCAGGATCTGACCATCACTGGCACGGTCCTTGAAAAGGTGATGGTGCATTGCCTTTGTGAACTGCGGCACTGTGCAGCGAAGGCGTTCCTGCAGTTCTGTTTGGAGAATTCAAGGGTTTTATTTACTAAGTCACAAAGAAGCAACAACCAATATATGTGTCTAAGTCAGGATGGCACATTCCACGCGCTTGCTACCCTTGTCTTTTTAAGGATTTTTAGCTATGTATCTAGACTAGTAGCCCACAGATCAGAACACAGGTTTTTTTTTAAAACATTTGGGGCAAACATGTTATATATTTTCCATTTCTTTTATTTAACTGACATTATTCAAATACAGCAAGACAAAGTTTACAGAACAAGTGCCACATAACATTAAACAGAACTTTTTTAAAAAAGCAAAATTTACAAACTTTGTTTCGCTCCACAAACATACACATCTAAAAATTGACCATTTTGTAACATATACGCAAATGGAAGAAAACTGACAGCTTCAATCTCAGCTCCAGAACTCATCAGAACCTGCTGAGAAAATTAGAATCCCAGTTTGAATTGTTAAATTGGAAATTCAAAATATTAATGTTTTCCACCTCAGTGCTTTTATGAAAGAAAATACAGTAACACGGGATTTGCACCACAGATTTAATTGAAAACATAATGGTGAAGTCTCACTAAATTTGGACAAATGGAATGTCAAATGGTCCAAATTTGAGGTTAATTTGGTTTTTCTTCCTTTCTTACCAACCCTAACTCCATGAAAACAGCAGAGTTTGGAGTTAAATTTCTCAATCAACACTTTTGAGACATAGACGGCATTATACCTTCAGGTTGCAGACGACGCACAAGTAAAATGAGTCACCACTGACATTTTAAAGGGATCAACAGATTAAAATGAGACCAAAATACTTATGCCTTTTGGCACGGGCAGACTGTATGTTCAAAGCATCTTTCCCTTGGTTATTTTAAACACCCCACACACCAACGTGGGAATGTAAGCATCACTGCTCATGTTTTCTACTATGAAACCCTGGAATTCCCACTGAGATATCCTTTAAGACATTCCTCTCAACCTACCTCTGTTAACCAAGCCTTTGGCCACATCTCATCCTATCTCCTGTCAAGGCCCAGTGTCAAATTCAGTAAGCTAATGTTTGAGTTTTTTTTTCACTGATTTGTGGGATGTGGGCTTCATTGGCTGGCCAGCATGTGTTGAAGTGAAGCTCCTCAGGCTGTCCTGGGAAAGGGGTTATACAAATGCAAGTTGTTAGGACATGGTGACAAATGTGACCTGCCTCCTCTTTAGAAGGTGCAACGCCTGGACTCAACTAAAGCAGTTTTCCTGACAGTTCCAACTCAGCCCAGCAAAGATCTGCTTAAAATTATCTGCCATCACATGCTTTGTCATCCTAGAGCTGAGATGAACCTACTGCCCTATCCCTAACTTGCCTCGAGAGGCAGCGATAGGGTGCCTTATTGAACTGCTGCAGTATGCTTGATGAAAGTGCTCCCACAACACTGTTAGGTAGAGCTTTTGCAGGAGACTGCCCCAGTAATAGTGAAGGGACAGCACTATAGCTTTAAGTCTGGACAATATAGCGACAATATAACATTCCAATGCAAACATTATATCACGCTTCCCAGGAATGCTGCCTGACCTGAGTAGTTTAAGCATTTCTGCCTTTAAGTCAGATTTCCAGCATCTGCAGTATTTTGCTTGTTGGGACTGAATGATTGGACTATCCCACTCTAACCATGGTGCAATTAGATCTCTGATGATAAAAACAAAAAAAAAACCCTGCAGTTGCTATAAATCAGAAACAAAAACAAAAAAAAGGGTTCAACGACCCTTCCTGTTAACTCTGATTTCTCCCCACAGATGCTGCCAGACCTGCTGAGCTTTTCCAGCAATTTCTGTTTTAGACCTCTGATGATGCAGGAGTTCTTGCTAACATGTTTTCACAGCTTGAAGTAAAGCTTAGGGGTTTTTTTAAAACGTAGCATGCAGGACACACAAAGAATCAAGAAGTTCCAGTTTTGTGAACCTACAGGAGTGAACAAATGAATGAGAGCAAAAATACAAGCTCAGCATGGTAAAGATACAGGGAGAGACCAGAGGTTATTGGACCCGGGTTGCAGTTTGAAGTCACAAGGCAGACAAATTAAGAGAAATAACAATCACACGCACTATTAACAAAACAGAGATGAAAGTTTAAGACCAATGATAAGAGAGGGATAATTTTTCAACCAGCAAGCTTATGCCTTATGACTATCCTGAAGATAGTAACAGAACGTTGCTTGAAATAGGAGACATGCACTTTCCTCCACTTGGCTTAAGTTGTATAATTCAAATTATTTCGGAAAAATCTTTAAAGCACTAAATTCTGACCTCTGGTGTGTGGCTGCATTATCTAATTCAAATTATGATAATCTTTTTTAACACATTGAGCAATTCAGAATTATCATGTGCAAACCACCTTCATGTCCTAAACCTGTGATCAACATAAAGCTTTACCAGCAGGTTGTCTTTAGTCTGTGTTAATGACCATTAACATTGAGAAAGTGCGGAGGGGATTTAACAGAACGGTTCCAGGGATGAGTGGTTTTAGCGACAAGGTTAGGTTGGAGATTGCCTCCTTTCAAACAACGGAGATTGAGGGGAGACCTCTTAGAGCTGACAGATTGGACAAGGTAAAGAAAAACTGTCCCTATCAACATTGACAGCTGGATTCCGGTCAAAGAGTTAGCATTTTGGGGGCGAGATCCTCAGGGAAATTTGAGGAAGAATTTATTTGTGCAAAAGTTGTAGGGATAATCATCAGAGGGAATTAACTTGCAGGGCTACAAGAATGGAGCAGGGAAATAGAGTGGAGGACCAAACAGTGTCCTTCTGACATATTGTCTCCATGGCTCTACTAACTAAATGGCAAAAAAAAAAAGCTAGTGATCCAGCATCTTGTTGTTACCCACTTATACCATGCTAGCAGACAAACTTAATAAAAACGAAAATGTCATTTCTATGATGAGGCTGGGAGGAAAGTCTGCTTCCAACTCCATTTGCCCAAAAACCACTCTGTGCTGGCTCAGAAACTAATTGCCTTTGGAAGGTGTGAAATGAGATTTGTATTCACTTAATCGAGCTCAATAAACGCAAGAGATTTATTGGAGTCCAGTACATCTCTGAAAAGACACACTGTTTCTTGTGTTTTTTTTACATATCGCATAGATCATCTTGTGCAGATCCGACTAAAAGAGGAACCATTCACTTAAAAATGTATCAAATTCAATTTTCTCATATTACTGATTGATTTTGGAATCAAATTTGAGGCAGAGTTAAAAAATTGAATAACTGAAACGTTCAGTAAATATTCGGTGCATCTTTAAATCGTACTTTGAAAATGGATTTCCAAAACTTAGGGAACGATATTAAATAAATAGAATGGTTTGTGATTTGAATCCATGTCATCATCTTATAACACTACAGGCAGCAACAGGGAGGCCTAGCTGTGGAACTACATGAACTTTACTGGGCACTACAGCTGGACGTGGGAATATGACTTTGTCCAGGTGCAGTCCAACTGGTTTATGCACACGAGGTCTTCAGAGTGCAGTTTCAAAAGGGAACGTCAAAGGTCTTCCTGTAGGAGAACCAAGGTCCTTCAGTTCATTTTGTCAGAATTACAGTTACACCTTCTGTTCTTCTGAAACCCTTCAAATGGATTTGAAAGGCACCAATATGCAGTCAATTAAAATGATCCAATTGTGGCACGTTAAGGTGGCTAAAGGATCCAACAGGGGAGTCAGACAGAAATGATTTCATCTGGGGGCAGAGTGGCGGGTGAGAAGAGTCTAAAGTGTGAGATGGCAGAGGGAGGAGAGTCTAAAAGGGGGTAGAACCTTAAACGAGAGCCAGGTCACCTGAGTGGCAATGTCAAGAAGCACTTCTTCTCACAAGGGATTGTGGAAATTGGAAACTCTCACCCCTAAAAAGCTACTGAAGTTAGGCATTAATAGTAATGGTTAAAATTGAGATTGATAGAATTTTGTTTGGTAATGGCATTCAGGTTTATGAAACCAAAGTGGATAGATACAGGTCAATCATGATGCACCTGAATGCTGGAGAGGTTCAAAGGTGTAAACAGCCTCCTCCTGCTGGGTTTGTACCACTCTCTGTTACATCATCCCAACTGAGCAATCGTCAGGTAAAGTCTGAGAGTCTCAAACATGCTATTCAACACCATCCTGTATTTGTATAGCACCTTCAAAAGCCAAAGATGCCATTGTTTTATGGAGAGTATGTTGCAGTCAGCTGCAATCTCTGGGATTGAGAGTAAAGATCCTAGCTGTGGTAGTAATGAGAGACTCTCATTTTATCATGCACAGATCAGTGGTATATTACAGGGTATGGAAAGCAAAGAGTAGGTTTGGATTAGACTGGAGAGAAAAACAGGCCAGCTGACCAATCTGTTGAACAGTGCCATAAAATACTGATCTTTGATTATAATTGTAGATACCATTGTTTAGGGATAAGCATTTGTCCAACATTTTGAAAACAGCACTATGACAGTACAAAATTAATTGGATAATGTCCTAAATTCAGCATTATAATGGTGCTCTGAATCCTCTCAGTGCCAATTTATTATACTATAAAACAACTGCAGACATATTCTAAGGTGAACCCCAATTAACCAGGTAGCATTCTTTTAGGGCATATTTGCGATCATTATATCCAGTTAATTGCTCAAATAAACTTCTGTTGTTTGATGTTCCTACTAATACAATGTTGATCAATTCCATTATTAATAGGCAGCCAGTGCCAATAGACAACTGGGCCATGAAAGGCATCATAACAAGCCAAAGGCCAAACTACTGTATTCTCACTTGATGTCTATGGTGCATTCTGCAACAGTGATCACTGGACAGGAAATAAGAGACTCAGACTAGAATATAAGCAATGTAGCCCTGCCAACACCTTGGCACATGTAGTAGATTGGGTTTGAAGTTCAGGACATCTCTGGTGTATGGTTCACATCAGGTGAAGAAGTGATACAGAGCCACTGAGTCACCTTCTACAAGCAGAAACCATAATCAGTAGTGGTAAATTTTTTAATCATGAGGGTATCATTCAATAAAGGACAGTACATTGGTTCCAAAGTTATGACTTACAAGCAAAGAGCAGCACTAACAGGGTCTCTCTCTCTCTCTCTCTCACACACACACACACACACACACACACAAATGACATTGGCTGCAACTCAGATACACCTATCTTGATTATACCTTGCGAAAGTTATAAAAACTTGGAATCTTGCAGCTCTCCCTGGCATAATTGAGTCCCAATTGATAAGAAGATCTGGTCAGACTGAAAGATGAATTGTGCCTGACAAAAATCCACGCGATCATGTAAACCACATTTACTTAAAAATGCTAATGTTTAATTTGAATTTGGAGACATTTTAGAAAAATATAAAATGCATTGTTATCTTTGCATCTCTACAATCAAAGTGCTTGGGAAAACTCCATTCCACCAACTAGATTAGTGGCCAATTTAAGTAAATGTTTGTGGTATGAAAGGAAATCAGATGCTTAAAAACTGACATCAATAACATTTGGACAAAACACTTAGCAACGGAGAAAGATAGGTTCATACTGGCATGCATTTCTGAAGGTCTGGTTTGTGATGCAGAGACACCAACACCCAGGTTCAATTTGTGTACTAGCGAAGGTCACCATGAGGACAAGGCGGCTCTCCACCTGAGGAGTGGTGGCCTTCACGTTAAACTCACCACCGGCTGCCTCTCTCCAGTGAGAGCGCAACCTCATGTTCCCCTGGATCTGTCCACTTTCACTTTCACTTTCCTTAATCAACCTTAATCTTCAATCTTCTTCTTCTTCTGTGAATATTCACCACTCAGCATTTATAAGAATATGCCTCACTGTGTTTGTGCTACTACAGTGTTGAATAACTAATGGCTGGGAATGTTGAAGTACCATCTCAAGTGGAATACTGCACTCAGTTCTGGTCTCCCTGCTATAGCAAAGACGTTGTGAAACTTGAAAAGGTTCAGAAAAGATTTAAAAGGATGTTGCTGGGGTTGGAAGCTTTGAGCTATAGGGAGAGACTGAGGGGTGACTTCTATAGAGGTTTATAAAATCACGAGGGGCATGGATAGGGTGAATAGGCAAGGTCTTTCTTTCTCCCCAGGGTACGGGAGTCCAAAACTAGAGGGCTTAGGTTTAAGGTGAGACGGGAAAGATTTAAAAAGGACCTGAGGGGTAACATTTTTTCATGCAGAGGGCGGTGCATGCATGGAACCAGATGCCAGAGGAGGTGGTAAAGGCGGGTACAATTACAACATTTAAAAGGCATCTGGATAGGTACAGGAATAGGAAGCATTTAGAGGGATATGGGCCAAATGGCACTAGATCAGATTGGGATGTCTGGTCAGCATGGATGAGTTGAACCAAAGAGTCTGTTAACATGCTGTACAATTCTATGACTCTATAACTACAAAATGGGTTACTATTGACAACTAGCGGTCAATACTGATGGCTCATAGCAGGTGTAGCCAGCAATGCTACTTTATAAAGCATGACACTTCTGTTTGGTGACACCATTAGCAAGAGTGATGACGTGGGCATCTTTCAAGATGCAAATAATACTCAGCACTCAAAAGGTTAATGTGAAGATGATGCCAGTCCTCTGATGCTGGGAAATAAAATACCAGCTGTAACGCATTTGGCAGCACTCCCACCTTTATGTTGGATGCTGGTGGTTGCCAGACTCACTCTAGACACAAGCACAAACTCTAGACTGACAGTGCCGAGGGAGTGCTGCACTGTCAGAGCTGTCATTCAGATGAGACATTAAAAAGTCCCCTCTACTCTCGCACACACGGTTCAATGTAAAAGTTTGCATGGTGCTATCTTGAAGAGGAGAAAGGGAGGTATCTTAGTCAATATTCATTCCACATCTAACATTGTTGCTGAGGGAAGATCTGGTCACTATTTCATTGTTACTTGCTGTGCACTAATTGTTGCCATGTTCCTTACATTGTAACAGCGACTACACTTAAAAGTACTTCATTGGCTGCAAAACTTTGGGAGATCCTGAGACAGCTAAAGGTGCTACATAAATGCAGGTTCCATCTTTCCAAACGCTGGATACTTAGAGTGGGGGTGTGGACTTGTTCACCTTCACTGGACACCTTTACTGATGGCTGTCAAAAGCTGGAGAACCAAAATTAAGCCAGTGTTAATAAGTCACTTCTGGGAGTGGTCATTTTTATGCAACGCTGTTACAAAGACCACTACAGACACACCAAGAAACCAACGAGAGGAGAGACTGAAGGAGACACTTCTTGCTCAGTTGGCTCCTCTCTTCTTCAGAGATTCCTTACTCTTTATTCCATTCCATGGCCTAGAGTTGTCAGTCCTTTCTGTTGAGCAAAGCCAGGTTTTGTTTAGTTGATCAAAGAGGTCAAGGATGGAAAGTTGATGCTGACGCTCTGAAATACAGCTGTTTTACCGATAATTGTGAAGCCAGTAATCTGAGGACTCCTTTGTTTCTGTATTAAATATAAAGCTGAAAGTTTTCCAGAGTGAAGATGATTTCTGGGTGAAGAAATTCTAGAAAAATAGTTTTTTAAAAAATAAACTAAAAACATTGTTCATCCTGGTGACAGATTTTACCTATAATCCTGAAGTTAAAGGGCAAGCTGCCACAACAATCCACAGCATAAGAACTTTGATTTCTTGTCTGGGTGATAGAAGTCTGGTTGCACAAGTCTATTTGTTGGGGGTGGTTGAGAGTTTGACAATATGAATCTCTGTGTATGTGAGAGTGAGTCTATGGAATGTGTGTGTTTGTGTGTGGGAGAGAAATATGCATGCATGTGTGTGTGTGAGAGAAGAGTGAGTGCGTGAGCATGTGAAGAGTAAGTGTGTGCAAAGACTGCCTGTGTGTGAGACAGTCAGAGACAAACAGAGAAAGAGAGAGAGAGAGACAATGTGTATGAAAGAGTGTGTGTGTGTGTGTTAAAGAGACAGAGACAGAGAGGATATAGAGAGACAGAATGTGTTTGGTAAAGAGAATGTATGTATGTGCTCTGCAAATAATTTTTCCTCAGTTTTGAGCGCTTACGAAGGTGAGCTCAGCACACCATCCTGGTGGTGGGAACTCTTGGTTTCTCAGAAGTTCTGCTGCCGTCGTTTCTTGGCATCGATGGCATCCAGGATCGGTTGTCTTTTGGCCTGGTAGCGCTGGCGAATCTCTTCAATCTCCTGCTCCATCGTGGGATCCAGTGAGCTGAGTCTTCTCTGTAGCTCTTCAACACTCCAGCTCTTCAACTGCAAATTCAATTTTAAAAAAAAGACACATTTAGTTTTATTTTATCCCCAGTGCCACTAAATAGAAACACAAATTAATATAAATAAGAGGGATCTAATTGATGTGTAGGATGAATGAACTATTTGGATCTTGCTGAAAAGGGATGACAGGTTGCCAAAGTTCTTACACTTATCAGGATCAGTGCAAGAATGTCAAATTTCAAACAATCACAACAATTTATACTACAGGTGAAAAAGGTGCCGATCGGTTGGTAAATCGACGCTGGTTGGTTGAAGTGTTCCCATGGAGAAAATAAGGAACTATAGGCTCCCCGTGCAAATGGGTATTTCACTGAAATTTGGCATTTTTGCATGCTTTCTCGAGTGCAAAACAGAAGTTTTTAGGCAAAAATCTTTATTTGCTGCAAGTTTGAGCCATTTCCCCTGTTGTGAGATCCAGAACAAGGGCGCATAATCTGTGAATGGGTATTGTCATGGAATATGTCTTTACAAACAGCAGAAATCTGGAACTTCCTCCCACACAGCTATGGCTGGCAGTCAAATGAAAATTTCAAAGCTGAGACTGATCCAAGAAACAAACTGCCAGAGAAACTCAGCAGATCCAGCAGCATCTGTGGAGGGAGAAACAGAGTTAACGTTCTCGGTCTAGTGATCCTTCATCTGAACTGAAAGCAACTGGGATATTGTGGAATTTATACTGACAACTGCGTCTGTGCGTACGAATGTCTATGCCTGCTCGCGCGTACCTGTACCAATGTGTTTCTGTGTGGTGGGGGTGGTAGTGCAGAGAACGAGATACACTGATGGAGATGGTGCCCAAAGCGAGAGAACAAAGGGGGACAAAACGAAAGGACTGCTGTAACTTGACATCAGGTAAAGGTCAACCATAACCTAACTGAACGATAGAATATGCTTGATTGGCTGAATGGCCTCCTATTGATCCTATATTCCTCTCCACGGTCTAGTCACTAGTAAATCCAATAAAGGAGTTCAAGAGAAATGCCTTTACTCAGGACAGTGAGAGTGAAGAATGGAAAGACATGAAGATGAAGGAGGATGGGCAGAGCTTAGCTTAAGTATAAACACCAGCAATGGCTAGCAGAGCTGAATGGCCTGTTGTTCTGCTGTAAATTCTACACAATACTTAAAAAAAATTACTTTATCTGTTGGCATTAATTTAGAAAAGTCTGTTAAATTTACCGTATCCCTGTGTTCACTGACCCTCACCGGTTCAAATTTAAATTATCTGATCTCAAAGGTGGGGGAGTGGGCAGCAGGGAGACAGAGTGGACAAGAGTATGAACAAGGGCAAGGCAACCAGCAAGGGAGAGCACGAGTGATTGAGAGCGAAGGCATACTCAAAGACATACCATTTGTGTGGTTGGCACTCATTTCCCATTGCATTGAGGAAGAGAGAATTTATCAGGTTTACTTTTGAGTGTAACTTGCTGCGATTCAGTGTGTGAAATGGAGGAGATCTGCTCATACTGTCTTTCACTGAGATCACGAAGGACAAGAGCATGTGAAGCACTGTGCAGCAATATGAATGAATTATGAATGAACTTGTTTTTTCCAATGTGGTTAAACATTCCTCAGAGGTTCAATGGTGTCAACAGGCACCAGTGATGAGTGGGCTACTCAGCCAGTTTAATGTCCTTTTAGAGAATTGTAGAGCCAACAGCCTTTCTTTATATGGGGTTTGGGTTCCTAGGCAATGATGGCTTTTGCAACTTATCAACTGAACTGAAGGATACAGTGGGGATTCTCAAAGAGTAGCTGTTCCTAATCTTCCCTAGAACTACCTGCAAGACCAAAGTGATACAAGGGAAACATTGAAAAAAAAAACACTACCACTTGATCCCAGAATAAATACTGACAGTATTTTAAAGTCACAATAAGAGAAGGAATTATAATCAAGACTTTTCTCCCCTTTTAAAAGTATGCAAAGCCTTTTATGAACATTTGATGATTAAAATAAAACACTTTCATTCACAAAGTAATAAAAACTAATAAGGAGTTTTTCCTCTTAATGCCGTGCTTTGGGTGAAATCTCAGACAGAAGAAAACAAATGCAAACCAGACCCAGGTGATAAGTTTCATTCTCAGCAAGTAAACAAAGGTCATTTCTCCCCCATAAAAAGAAACTCTACATACAAATCTTCCTTAAGTACAGATGCTCTATGTTCAAACTCTAAAATCATTCAGATAGTCAAGGGGTAAATTTTGCACTGTTCAGCAATTCAACTCCAGGACTGTTTCTGGCAGTTCCTGAATTGGCAGGAGTTCAACACACACACATACCCCGGACAGGAACTAACACTGACAATTACAGCTAGGAAACCATTTCAATAATTCAGTTGTACCTCAAACATTTTGTACTTACAAAACATTATCCTGGAGTTATTAGTATCAGAACAGTTAAAAATATAAGCCTGCCCTTTAAAGTGCTGACCCTGCTGTAATTTACAGGGTCAGCGGACTAGTACCTCATTGCCAATTTGACAGATTGTGTTTGGCGCAGACATCTCCGGCACCCACTTCATCCCTTGGGCTGGAATATTCATATAGCAAAGCAGTCTTGTATCCATATACAGCAAGACCTGCACAGCATCATGTTGGGCTGATAACTGGCATATAACATTTGCAACACACAAGGCAAAGACAAAGACAATGACAATCTCCAACATGAGACAATCTAACCACCTCTCACTTGACATTTAATGACAATATCATCATTGAATCCCCCACTTTCAACATCCTGAGGGGGTTGAAATTGATCAGAAATTGAACTGGAGAAGCCATATAAACACTTGGTTACAAGACCTTCTAAGAGGCTGGTAATTCTGCAACAAGTAACTCATATTCTGACTCCTCAATGACTGCTCACCATCTACAAGTCACGAGTATGATAGACTACTCTGCAGATGCTCTGATAAATGGCTCCATGAAGGGGAAATCATACCTGACAAATTTAATAGAATTCTTTAAGGACGTAACAAACAGGATAGATAACAGACAACCAGTAGATGTAATGTGGGGGGTAAAAGGTGCTGCAGATGCTGGAGAATCCGAGATAACAAGCATGGGGCTGGATGAACACAGCAGGTCAAGCAGCATCATAGGAGCAGGAAAACTGACGTTTCGGGCCTA